>CAKAJE020000095.1:0-31141 GCA_916610135.2 Macropis europaea | reverse complement strand
TGGGCAATCAGAGACCCGATTAGAACATTCTATATTTTGGTTAATATAAAAATTCAGCGAAATTCTATCACATTTGTTCAATTTACGTCGCTCCTATTTGAGATAGCTAATTGGGCTAAGCGGCATCCCAAAACGCATGAAATGGCGAGTGAAATGCACTATTAAACTTCTAGGGTAGGGCGAGCAAAGATCCGATTAGATCATTTTACATTAAGGTTAAAACAAGAATTCAGCGAAATTCTTTCACATTTGTTCAATTTACGTTGCTCCTATTTCAGATAGCGTATTGGGCTAAGCGGCACCTCAACGCGCATGAAATGACGAGTGAAATGCACTATTAAACTTCTAGGGTTGGGCGAACAGAGACCCGATTAGATCATTTTACATTAAAGTTAATATAAGAATTCAGCGAGATTCTCTCACAGTTGTTCAATTTACGTCGCTGATATTTCAGATAGCGTATTGGGCTAAGCGGCATCTCAAAGCGCAAGAAATGGCGAGTAAAATGCACTATTAAACTTCTAGGGTAGGGCAAACAGATACCCGTTTAGATCATTTTATATTATGGTTAATTTAAGAATTCAGCGAAATTCTATCACATTTGTTCAATTTACGTCGATCCTATTGCAGATAGCGTATTGGGCTATGCGGCATCTCAAAGCGCATGAAATGGCGAGTAAAATGCACTGTTAAACTTCTAGGGTAATGCAGACAGAGACCCGATTAGATCATTTTATATTCCGGTTAATATAAGAATTCAACGTAATTCTATCACATTTGTTCAATTTACGTCGCTCCTATTTCAGATAGCTATTGGGCTAAGCGGCATCTTAAAGCGCATGAAATGACGAGTGAAAGGCACTATTAAACTTCTAGGGTAGGGCGAACAGAGACCCGAATAGATCATTTTACATTAAGGTTAATATAAGAATTCAGGGAAATTCTATCACATTTGTTCAATATACGTCGCTCGTATTTCAGATAGCCTATTGGGCTAAGCGGCATATCAAAGCGCATGAAATGGCGAGTAAAATGCGCTATTAAACTTCTAGGGTAGTGCATCAGAGACCCGATTAGATCATTTTATATTATGGTTAATATAAGAATTCAGCGAAATTCTATCACATTTGTTCAATTTACGTCGCTCCTATTTCAGATAGCGTACTGGGCTAGGCGGAATCTCAAAGCGCGTGGATTGGCGAGTAAAATGCACTATTAAACTTCTATGATAGGGCAATCAGAAACCCGATTAGATCATTTTATATTTTGGTTAATATAAGAATACAGCGAAATTCTTTCACAATTTTTCTATTTACGTCGCTCCTATTTCAGACAGCGTATTGGGCTAAGCGGCAGCTCAAAGCGCATGAAATGACGAGTGAAATGCACTATTAAACTTCTAGGGTAGGGCGAACAAAGACCCGATTAGATCATTTTACATTAAGGTTAAAACAAGAATTCAGCGAAATTCTTTCACATTTGTTCAATTTGCGTCGCTCCTATTTCAGATAGCGTATTGGGCTAAGCGGCATCGCAAAGCGCAAGAAATGGCGAGTAAAATGCACTATTAAACTTCTAGGGTAGGGCAAACAGAGACCCGATAAGATCATTTTATATTATGGTTAATTTAAGAATTCAGCGAAACTCTATCACATTTGTTCAACTTACGTTGCTCCTATTTCAGATAGCGTATTGGGCTAAGCGGCACCTCAAAGCGCATGAAATAACGAGTGAAATGCACTATTAAACTTCTAGGGTTGGGCGAACAAAGACCCGATTAGATCATTTTACATTAAGGTTAATATAAGAATTCAGCAAAATTCTATCACATTTGTTCAATTTACGTCGCTCCTATTTCAGATAGCGTATTGGGCTAAGCGGCATCTCAAAGCGCAAGAAATGGCGAGTAAAATGCACTATTATACTTCTAGGGTAGGGCAAACAGAGACCCGATTAGATCATTTTATATTTTGGTTAATATAAGAATTCAGCGAAATTCTAACACAATTGTTCAATTTACGTCGCTCCTATTTCAGATAGCGTGTTGGGCTAAGCGGCATCTCAAAGCGCAAGAAATGGCGAGTAAAATGCACTATTAAACTTCTAGGGTAGGGCAAACAGAGACCCGATTAGATCATTTTATATTATGGTTAATTTAAAAATTCAGCAAAATTCTATCACATTTGTTCAACTTACGTCGCTCCTATTACAGATAGCGTACTGGGCTAGACGGCATCTGAAAGCGCGTGGAAGGGCGAGTAAAATGCACTACTAAACTTCCATGACAGGGCGATGAGAGTCCCGATTAGATCATTTTATATTTTGTTTACTGTAACATTTCAGGGAAATTCTATCACATTTGTTCAATTTACGTCGCTCCTATTTCAGATAGCATATTGGGCTAAGCGGCATCTCAAAGCGCAAGAAATGGCGAGTAAAATGCACTATTAAACTTCTAGGGTAGGGCACACAGAGACCCGATTAGATCATTTTATATTATGGTTAATTTAAGAATTCAGCGAAATCCTATCACATTTGTTCAACTTACGTCGCTCCTATTTCAGATACCGTATTGGGCTAAGCGGCATCTCAAAGCGCATGAAATGGCGAGTAAAATGCACTATTAATCTTCTAGGGTAGGGCGAACAGAGACCCGATTAGATCATTTTACATTAAAGTTAATATAAGAATTCAGCGAGATTCTCTCACATTTGTTCAATTTACGTCGCTGATATTTCAGATAGCGTATTGGGCTAAGCGGCATCTCAAAGCGCAGGAAATGGCGAGTCAAATGCACTATTAAACTTCTAAGGTAGGGCATCAGAGACCCGATTAGATCATTTTATATTATGGTTGATTTAAAAATTCAGCAAAATTCTATCACATTTGTTCAATTTACGTCGCTCCTATTTCAGATAGCGTACTGGGCTAGACGGCATCTGAAAGCGCGTGGAAGGGCGAGTAAACTGCACTACTAAACTTCTATGATAGGGTGATGAGAGTCCCGATTAGATCATTTTATATTTTGTCTACTATAACATTTCAGGGAAATTCTATCACATTTGTTCAATTTACATCGCTCCTATTTCAGATACCGTATTGGGCTAAGCGGCATCTCAAAGCGCATGAAATGTCGAGTAAAATGCACTTTTTAAACTTCTAGGGTACGGCGAACAGAGACCCGACTAGATCATTTTACATTAAGGTTAATATAAGTATTCAGGGAAATTCTACCACATTTGTTCAATTTACGTCGCTCCTATTTCAGATAGCTTATTGGGCTAAGCGGCATGTCAAAGCGCATGAAATGACGAGTGAAATGCACTATTAATCTTCTAGGGTAGGGCGAACAGAGACCCGATTAGATCATTTTACATTAAAGTTAATATAAGAATTCAGCGAGATTCTCTCACATTTGTTCAATTTACGTCGCTGATATTTCAGATAGCGTATTGGGCTAAGCGGCATCTCAAAGCGCAAGAAATGGCGAGTAAAATGCAATATTAAACTTCTAGGGTAGGGCAAACAGATACCCGTTTAGATCATTTTATATTATGGTTAATTTAAGAATTCAGCGAAATTCTATCACATTTGTTCAATTTACGTCGATCCTATTGCAGATAGCGTATTGGGCTAAGCGGCATCTCAAAGCGCATGAAATGGCGAGTAAAATGCACTATTAAACTTCTAGGGTAATGCAGACAGAGACCCGATTAGATCATTTTATATTACGGTTAATATAAGAATTCAACGTAATTCTGTCACATTTGTCCAACATACGTCGCTCCTATTTCAGATAGTGTACTGGGCTAGGCGGCATCTTAAAGCGCGTGGAAGGGCGAGTAAAATGCACTACTAAACTTCTATGGGAGGGCAATCAGTGTCCCGTTTAGATCATTTTATATTTTGTTTAATATAAGATTTCAGGGAAATTCTGTCACATTTGTTCAATTTACGTCGCTCCTATTTCAGATAGCTATTGGGCTAAGCGGCATATCAAAGCGTATGAAATGGCGAGTAAAATGCACTATTAAACTTCTAGGGTAGGGCAACAGAGACCCGATTAGATCATTTTATATTTTGGTTAATATAAGAATTCAGCGAAATTCTATCACAATTGTTCTATTTACGTCGCTCCTATTTCAGACAGCGTATTGGGCTAAGCGGCATCTCAAAGCGCATGAAATGGCGAGTGAAATGCACTATTAATCTTCTAGGGTAGGGCGAACAGAGACCCGATTAGATCATTTTACATTACGGTTAATATAAGAATTCAGCGTAAATCTGTCACATTTGTTCAACTTACGTAGCTCCTATTTCAGATAGCGTACTGGGCTAGGCGGCATCTTAAAGCGCGTGGAATGGCGAGTAAAATGCACTATTGAACTTCTATGATAGAGCAATCAGAGACCCGATTAGATCATTTTGTATTTTGGTTAATATAAGAATTTAGCGAAATTCTATCACATTTGTTCAATTTACGTCGCTCCTATTTCAGATAGCTATTGGGCTAAGCGGCATCTCAAAGCGCATGAAATGACGAGTGAAAGGCACTATTAAACTTCTAGGGTAGGGCGAACAGAGACCCGAATAGATCATTTTACATTAAGGTTAATATAAGAATTCAGGGAAATTCTATCACATTTGTTCAATATACGTCGCTCGTATTTCAGATAGCCTATTGGGCTAAGCGGCATATCAAAGCGTATGAAATGGCGAGTAAAATGCACTATTAAACTTCTAGGGTAGGGCAACAGAGACCCGATTAGATCATTTTATATTTTGGTTAATATAAGAATTCAGCGAAATTCTATCACAATTGTTCTATTTACGTCGCTCCTATTTCAGACAGCGTATTGGGCTAAGCGGCATCTCAAAGCGCATGAAATGGCGAGTGAAATGCACTATTAATCTTCTAGGGTAGGGCGAACAGAGACCCGATTAGATCATTTTATATTACGGTTAATATAAGAATTCAACGTAATTCTGTCACATTTGTCCAACATACGTCGCTCCTATTTCAGATAGTGTACTGGGCTAGGCGGCATCTTAAAGCGCGTGGAAGGGCGAGTAAAATGCACTACTAAACTTCTATGGGAGGGCAATCAGTGTCGCGTTTAGATCATTTTATATTTTGTTTAATATAAGATTTCAGGGAAATTCTATCACATTTGTTCAATTTACGTCGCTACTATTTCAGATAGCTATTGGGCTAAGCGGCATCTCAAAGCGCATGAAATGACGAGTGAAAGGCACTATTAAACTTCTAGGGTAGGGCGAACTGAGACCCGAATAGATCATTTTACATTAAGGTTAATATAAGAATTCAGGGAAATTCTATCACATTTGTTCAATATACGTCGCTCGTATTTCAGATAGCCTATTGGGCTAAGCGGCATATCAAAGCGTATGAAATGGCGAGTAAAATGCACTATTAAACTTCTAGGGTAGGGCAACAGAGACCCGATTAGATCATTTTATATTTTGGTTAATATAAGAATTCAGCGAAATTCTATCACAATTGTTCTATTTACGTCGCTCCTATTTCAGACAGCGTATTGGGCTAAGCGGCATCTCAAAGCGCATGAAATGGCGAGTGAAATGCACTATTAATCTTCTAGGGTAGGGCGAACGGAGACCCGATTAGATCATTTTACATTACGGTTAATATAAGAATTCAGCGTAAATCTGTCACATTTGTTCAACTTACGTAGCTCCTATTTCAGATAGCGTACTGGGCTAGGCGGCATCTTAAAGCGCGTGGAATGGCGAGTAAAATGCACTATTGAACTTCTATGATAGAGCAATCAGAGACCCGATTAGATCATTTTGTATTTTGGTTAATATAAGAATTTAGCGAAATTCTATCACATTTGTTCAACTTACGTCGCTCCTATTACAGGTAGCGTACTGGGCTAGACGGCATCTGAAAGCGCGTGGAAGGGCGAGTAAAATGCACTACTAAACTTCCATGACAGGGCGATGAGAGTCCCGATTAGATCATTTTATATTTTGTTTACTGTAACATTTCAGGCAAATTCTATCACATTTGTTCAATTTACGTCGCTCCTATTTCAGATAGCATATTGGGCTAAGCGGCATCTCAAAGCGCAAGAAATGGCGAGTAAAATGCACTATTAAACTTCTAGGGTAGGGCACACAGAGACCCGATTAGATCATTTTATATTATGGTTAATTTAAGAATTCAGCGAAATCCTATCACATTTGTTCAACTTACGTCGCTCCTATTTCAGATACCGTATTGGGCTAAGCGGCATCTCAAAGCGCATGAAATGGCGAGTAAAATGCACTATTAATCTTCTAGGGTATGGCGAACAGAGACCCGATTAGATCATTTTACATTAAAGTTAATATAAGAATTCAGCGAGATTCTCTCACATTTGTTCAATTTACGTCGCTGATATTTCAGATAGCGTATTGGGCTAAGCGGCATCTCAAAGCGCAAGAAATGGCGAGTCAAATGCACTATTAAACTTCTAAGGTAGGGCATCAGAGACCCGATTAGATCATTTTATATTATGGTTGATTTAAAAATTCAGCAAAATTCTATCACATTTGTTCAATTTACGTCGCTCCTATTTCAGATAGCGTACTGGGCTAGACGGCATCTGAAAGCGCGTGGAAGGGCGAGTAAAATGCACTACTAAACTTCTATGATAGGGCGATGAGAGTCCCGATTAGATCATTTTATATTTTGTTTACTATAACATTTCAGGGAAATTCTATCACATTTGTTCAATTTACATCGCTCCTATTTCAGATACCGTATTGGGCTAAGCGGCATCTCAAAGCGCATGAAATGTCGAGTAAAATGCACTTTTTAAACTTCTAGGGTACGGCGAACAGAGACCCGACTAGGTCATTTTACATTAAGGTTAATATAAGTATTCAGGGAAATTCTACCACATTTGTTCATTTTACGTCGCTCCTATTTCAGATAGCTTATTGGGCTAAGCGGCATCTCAAAGCGCATGAAATGACGAGTGAAATGCACTATTAATCTTCTAGGGTAGGGCGAACAGAGACCCGATTAGATCATTTTACATTAAAGTTAATATAAGAATTCAGCGAGATTCTCTCACATTTGTTCAATTTACGTCGCTGATATTTCAGATAGCGTATTGGGCTAAGCGGCATCTCAAAGCGCAAGAAATGGCGAGTAAAATGCAATATTAAACTTCTAGGGTAGGGCAAACAGATACCCGTTTAGATCATTTTATATTATGGTTAATTTAAGAATTCAGCGAAATTCTATCACATTTGTTCAATTTACGTCGATCCTATTGCAGATAGCGTATTGGGCTAAGCGGCATCTCAAAGCGCATGAAATGGCGAGTAAAATGCACTATTAAACTTCTAGGGTAATGCAGACAGAGACCCGATTAGATCATTTTATATTACGGTTAATATAAGAATTCAACGTAATTCTGTCACATTTGTCCAACATACGTCGCTCCTATTTCAGATAGTGTACTGGGCTAGGCGGCATCTTAAAGCGCGTGGAAGGGCGAGTAAAATGCACTACTAAACTTCTATGGGAGGGCAATCAGTGTCCCGTTTAGATCATTTTATATTTTGTTTAATATAAGATTTCAGGGAAATTCTATCACATTTGTCCAATTTACGTCGCTCCTATTTCAGATAGCTATTGGGCTAAGCGGCATCTCAAAGCGCATGAAATGACGAGTGAAAGGCACTATTAATCTTCTAGGGTAGGGCGAACAGAGACCCGATTAGATCATTTTACATTACGGTTAATATAAGAATTCAGCGTAAATCTGTCACATTTGTTCAACTTACGTAGCTCCTATTTCAGATAGCGTACTGGGCTTGGCGGCATCTTAAAGCGCGTGGAATGGCGAGTAAAATGCACTATTGAACTTCTATGATAGAGCAATCAGAGACCCGATTAGATCATTTTGTATTTTGGTTAATATAAGAATTTAGCGAAATTCTATCACATTTGTTCAATTTACGTCGCTCCTATTTCAGATAGCGTATTGGGCTAAGCGGCATCTCAAAGCGCAAGAAATGGCGAGTCAAATGCACTATTAAACTTCTAAGGTAGGGCATCAGAGACCCGATTAGATCATTTTATATTATGGTTGATTTAAAAATTCAGCAAAATTCTATCACATTTGTTCAATTTACGTCGCTCCTATTTCAGATAGCGTACTGGGCTAGACGGCATCTGAAAGCGCGTGGAAGGGCGAGTAAAATGCACTACTAAACTTCTATGATAGGGCGATGAGAGTCCCGATTAGATCATTTTATATTTTGTTTACTATAACATTTCAGGGAGATTCTATCACATTTGTTCAATTTACATCGCTCCTATTTCAGATAGCTATTGGGCTAAGCGGCATCTCAAAGCGCATGAAATGACGAGTGAAAGGCACTATTAAACTTCTAGGGTAGGGCGAACAGAGACCCGAATAGATCATTTTACATTAAGGTTAATATAAGAATTCAGGGAAATTCTATCACATTTGTTCAATATACGTCGCTCGTATTTCAGATAGCCTATTGGGCTAAGCGGCATATCAAAGCGTATGAAATGGCGAGTAAAATGCACTATTAAACTTCTAGGGTAGGGCAACAGAGACCCGATTAGATCATTTTATATTTTGGTTAATATAAGAATTCAGCGAAATTCTATCACAATTGTTCTATTTACGTCGCTCCTATTTCAGACAGCGTATTGGGCTAAGCGGCATCTCAAAGCGCATGAAATGGCGAGTGAAATGCACTATTAATCTTCTAGGGTAGGGCGAACAGAGACCCGATTAGATCATTTTATATTACGGTTAATATAAGAATTCAACGTAATTCTGTCACATTTGTCCAACATACGTCGCTCCTATTTCAGATAGTGTACTGGGCTAGGCGGCATCTTAAAGCGCGTGGAAGGGCGAGTAAAATGCACTACTAAACTTCTATGGGAGGGCAATCAGTGTCGCGTTTAGATCATTTTATATTTTGTTTAATATAAGATTTCAGGGAAATTCTATCACATTTGTTCAATTTACGTCGCTACTATTTCAGATAGCTATTGGGCTAAGCGGCATCTCAAAGCGCATGAAATGACGAGTGAAATGGACTATTAAACTTCTAGGGTAGGGCGAACAGAGACCCGATTAGATCATTTTACATTAAGGTTAATATAAGAATTCAGGGAAATTCTATCACATTTGTTCAATTTATGTCGCTCCTATTTCAGATAGCGTATTGGGCTAAGCGGCATCTCAAGGCGCATGAAATGGCGAGTAAAATGCATTGCTAAACTTGTAGGGTAGGGCAAACAGAGACCCGATTAGATCATTTTATATTATGGTTAATTTAAGATGTCAGCAAAATTCTATCACATTTGTTCAATTTACGTCGCTCTAATTTCAGATAGCGTACTGGGCTAGGCGGCATCTTAAAGCGCGTGGAAGGGCGAGTAAAATGCCCTACTAAGCTTCTATGATAGGGCAATCAGAGACCCGATTAGTCCATTTTATATTTTGGTTAATATAAGAATTCAGCGAAATTCTATCACATTTGTTCAATTTCCGTCGCTCCTATTTCAGATAGCGTATTGGGCTAAGCGGCATCTCAAAGCGCATGCAATGGCGAGTAGAATGCACTGTTAAACTTCTAGGGTAGGGCGAACAAAGACCCGATTAGATCATTTTACGTTAAGGTTAAAATAAGAATTCAGCGAAATTCTTTCACATTTTTTCAATTTACGTCGTTCCTATTTCAGCTAGCGTACTGGGCTAGGCGGCATCTTAAAACGCGAGGTATGGCGAGTCAAATGCACTGTTTATCTTCCATGATAGGGCAATCAGAGACCCGATTAGATCATTTTATATTTTGGTTAATATAAGAATTCAGCGAAATTCTATCACATTTGTTCAATTGACGTCGCTCCTATTTCAGATAGCGTATTGGGATAAGCGGCATCTCAAAGCGCATGAAATGGCGAGTAAAATGCACTATTAAACTTCTAGGGTAAGGCAAACAGAGACCCCATTAGATCAATTTATATTATGGTTAATTTAAGAATTCAGCAAAATTCTATCACATTTTTTCAATTTACGTCGTTCCTATTTCAGCTAGCGTACTGGGCTAGGCGGCAACTTAAAACGCGAGGAATGGCGAGTAAAATGCACTGTTAAACTTCTATGATAGGGCAATCAGAGACCCGATTAGATCATTTTATATTTTGGTTAATATAAGAATTCAGCGAAATTCTATCACATTTGTTCAATTTACGTCGCTCCTATTTCAGATAGCGTATTGGGATAAGCGGCATCTCAAAGCGCATGAAATGGCGAGTAAAATGCAATATTAAACTACTAGGGTAAGGCAAACAGAGACCCGATTAGATCATTTTATATTACGGTTAATATAAGAATTCAGCGTAATTCTATCACATTTGTTCAACTTACGTCGCTCCTATTTCAGATAGCGTACTGGGCTAGGCGGCATCTTAAAGCGCGTGGAAGGGCGAGTAAAATGCGCTACTAAACACCAATGATAGGGCAATCAGAGAGCCGATTAGATCATTTTATATTTTGGTTAATATAAGAATTCAGCGAAATTCTATCACATTTGTTCAATTTCCGTCGCTCCTATTTCAGATAGCGTATTGGGCTAAGCGGCATCTCAAAGCGCATGAAATGGCGAATAAAATGCACTATTAAACTTCTAGGGTAGGGCCAACAAAGACCCGATTAGATCATTTTACATTAAGATTAATATAAGCATTAAGCGAAATTCTATCACATTTGTTCAATTTACGTCGCTGATATTTCAGATAGCGTATTGGGCTAAGCGGCATCTCAACGCGCAAGAAATGGCGAGGAAAATGCACTATTAAACTTCTAGGGTAGGGCAAACAGAGACCCGATAAGATCATTTTATATTATGGTTAATTTAAGAATTCAGCGAAATTCTATCACATTTGTTCAATTTACGTAGCTCCTATTTCAGATAGCGTATTGGGCTAAGCGGCATCTCAATGCGCATGAAATGGCGAGTATAATGCACTATTAAACTTCTAGGGTAGGGCAAACAGAGACCCGATTAGATCATTTTACATTAAGGTTAATATAAGAATTCAGGGAAATTCTATCACATTTGTTCAACTTACATCGCTCCTATTTCAGATATCGTATTGGGCTAAGCGGCAACTCAAAGCGCATGAAATGACGAGTGAAATGGACTATTAAACTTCTAGGGTAGGGCGAACAGAGACCCGATTAGATCATTTTACATTAAGGTTAATATAAGAATTCAGGGAAATTCTATCACATTTGTTCAATTTATGTCGCTCCTATTTCAGATAGCGTATTGGGCTAAGCGGCATCTCAAGGCGCATGAAATGGCGAGTAAAATGCATTGCTAAACTTGTAGGGTAGGGCAAACAGAGACCCGATTAGATCATTTTATATTATGGTTAATTTAAGATGTCAGCAAAATTCTATCACATTTGTTCAATTTACGTCGCTCTAATTTCAGATAGCGTACTGGGCTAGGCGGCATCTTAAAGCGCGTGGAAGGGCGAGTAAAATGCCCTACTAAGCTTCTATGATAGGGCAATCAGAGACCCGATTAGTCCATTTTATATTTTGGTTAATATAAGAATTCAGCGAAATTCTATCACATTTGTTCAATTTACGTTACTCCAATTTCAGATAGCGTATTGGGCTAAGCGGCATCTCAAAGCGCATGAAATGACGAGTGAAATGCACTATTAAACTTCTAGGGTTGGTCGAAGAAAGACCCGATTAGATCATTTTACATTAAGGTTAATATACGAATTCAGGGAAATTCTGTCACATTTGTTCAATTTACGTCGTTCCTATTTCAGATAGCTTATTGGGCTAAGCGGCATCTCAAAGCGCATGAAATGACGAGTGAAATGCACTATTAAACTTCTAGGGTAGGGCGAACAAAGACACGATTAGATCATTTTACATTAAGATTAATATAAGAATTCAGCGAAATTCTGTCACATTTGTTCAATTTACGTCGCTGATATTTCAGATAGCGTATTGGGCTAAGCGGTATCTCAAAGCGCATGACATGACGAGTGAAAGGCACTATTATACTTCTAGGGTAGGGCGAACAGAGACCCGATTAGATCATTTTATATTAAGGTTAATTTAAGAATTCAGCGAAATTCTATCACATTTGTTCAATTTACGTCGTTCCTATTTCAGCTAGCGTACTGGGCTAGGCGGCAACTTAAAACGCGAGGAATGGCGAATAAAATGCATTGCTAAACTTCTATGATAGGGCAATCAGAGACCTGATTAGATCATTTTATATTTTGGTTAATATAAGAATTCAGCGAAATTCTATCACATTTGTTCAATTTACGTCACTCCTATTTCAGATAGCGTATTGGGCTAAGCGGCATCTCAAAGCGCATGAAATGACGAGTGAGATGCACTATTAATCTTCTAGGGTAGGGCGAACAGAGACCCGATTAGAACATTTTACATTAAGGTTAATATAAGAATTTAGCGAAATTCTCTCACATTTGTTCAATTTACGTCACTCCTATTTCAGATACCGTATTGGGCTAAGCGGCATCTCAAAGCGCAAGAAATGGCGAGTAAAATGCACTATTAAACTTCTAGGGTAGGGCAACAGAGACCCGATTAGATCATTTTATATTTTGGTTAATATAAGAATTCAGCGAAATTCTATCACAATTGTTCTATTTACGTCGCTCCTATTTCAGACAGCGTATTGGGCTAAGCGGCATCTCAAAGCGCATGAAATGGCGAGTGAAATGCACTATTAATCTTCTAGGGTAGGGCGAACAGAGACCCGATTAGATCATTTTATATTACGGTTAATATAAGAATTCAACGTAATTCTGTCACATTTGTCCAACATACGTCGCTCCTATTTCAGATAGTGTACTGGGCTAGGCGGCATCTTAAAGCGCGTGGAAGGGCGAGTAAAATGCACTGCTAAACTTCTATGGGAGGGCAATCAGTGTCGCGTTTAGATCATTTTATATTTTGTTTAATATAAGATTTCAGGGAAATTCTATCACATTTGTTCAATTTACGTCGCTACTATTTCAGATAGCTATTGGGCTAAGCGGCATCTCAAAGCGCATGAAATGACGAGTGAAAGGCACTATTAAACTTCTAGGGTAGGGCGAACAGAGACCCGAATAGATCATTTTACATTAAGGTTAATATAAGAATTCAGGGAAATTCTATCACATTTGTTCAATATACGTCGCTCGTATTTCAGATAGCCTATTGGGCTAAGCGGCATATCAAAGCGTATGAAATGGCGAGTAAAATGCACTATTAAACTTCTAGGGTAGGGCAACAGAGACCCGATTAGATCATTTTATATTATGGTTAATATAAGAATTCAGCAAAATTCTATCACATTTGTTCAATTTACGTCGCTCCTATTTCAGATAGCGTACTGGGCTAGGCGGAATCTCAAAGCGGGTGGATTGGCGAGTAAAATGCACTATTAAACTTCTATGATAGGGCAATCAGAGACCCGATTAGATCATTTTATATTATGGTTAATTTAAGAATTCAGCAAAATTCTATCACATTTGTTCAATTTACGTCGCTCCTATTTCAGATAGCGTACTGGTCTAGGCGGAATCTTAAAGCACGTGGATTGGCGAGTAAACGGCACTATTAAACTTCTATGATAGGGCAATCAGAGACCCGCTGAGATCATTTTATATTTTGGTTAATATAAGAATTCAGCGAAATTCTATCACAATTGTTCTATTTACGTCGATCCTATTTCAGATAGCGTATTGGGCTAAGCGGCATCTCAAAGCGCATGCAATGGCGAGTAGAATGCACTGTTAAACTTCTAGGGTAGGGCGAACAAAGACCCGATTAGATCATTTTACATTAAGGTTAAAATAAGAATTCAGCGAAATTCTTTCACATTTTCTCAATTTACGTCGTTCCTATTTCAGCTAGCGTACTGGGCTAGGCGGCATCTTAAAACGCGAGGTATGGCGAGTAAAATGCACTGTTTATCTTCCATGATAGGGCAATCAGAGACCCGATTAGATCATTTTATATTTTGGTTAATATAAGAATTCAGCGAAATTCTATCACATTTGTTCAATTGACGTCGCTCGTATTTCAGATAGCGTATTGGGATAAGCGGCATCTCAAAGCGCATGAAATGGCGAGTAAAATGCACTATTAAACTTCTAGGGTAAGGCAAACAGAGACCCCATTAGATCAATTTATATTATGGTTAATTTAAGAATTCAGCAAAATTCTATCACATTTTTTCAATTTACGTCGTTCCTATTTCAGCTAGCGTACTGGGCTAGGCGGCAACTTAAAACGCGAGGAATGGCGAGTAAAATGCACTGTTAAACTTCTATGATAGGGCAATCAGAGACCCGATTAGATCATTTTATATTTTGGTTAATATAAGAATTCAGCGAAATTCTATCACATTTGTTCAATTTACGTCGCTCCTATTTCAGATAGCGTATTGGGATAAGCGGCATCTCAAAGCGCATGAAATGGCGAGTAAAATGCAATATTAAACTACTAGGGTAAGGCAAACAGAGACCCGATTAGATCATTTTATATTACGGTTAATATAAGAATTCAGCGTAATTCTATCACATTTGTTCAACTTACGTCGCTCCTATTTCAGATAGCGTACTGGGCTAGGCGGCATCTTAAAGCGCGTGGAAGGGCGAGTAAAATGCGCTACTAAACACCAATGATAGGGCAATCAGAGAGCCGATTAGATCATTTTATATTTTGGTTAATATAAGAATTCAGCGAAATTCTATCACATTTGTTCAATTTCCGTCGCTCCTATTTCAGATAGCGTATTGGGCTAAGCGGCATCTCAAAGCGCATGAAATGGCGAATAAAATGCACTATTAAACTTCTAGGGTAGGGCCAACAAAGACCCGATTAGATCATTTTACATTAAGATTAATATAAGCATTAAGCGAAATTCTATCACATTTGTTCAATTTACGTCGCTGATATTTCAGATAGCGTATTGGGCTAACCGGCATCTCAACGCGCAAGAAATGGCGAGGAAAATGCACTATTAAACTTCTAGGGTAGGGCAAACAGAGACCCGATAAGATCATTTTATATTATGGTTAATTTAAGAATTCAGCGAAATTCTATCACATTTGTTCAATTTACGTAGCTCCTATTTCAGATAGCGTATTGGGCTAAGCGGCATCTCAATGCGCATGAAATGGCGAGTAAAATGCACTATTAAACTTCTAGGGTAGGGCAAACACAGACCCGATTAGATCATTTTACATTAAGGTTAATATAAGAATTCAGGGAAATTCTATCACATTTGTTCAACTTACATCGCTCCTATTTCAGATATCGTATTGGGCTAAGCGGCAACTCAAAGCGCATGAAATGACGAGTGAAATGGACTATTAAACTTCTAGGGTAGGGCGAACAGAGACCCGATTAGATCATTTTACATTAAGGTTAATATAAGAATTCAGGGAAATTCTATCACATTTGTTCAATTTATGTCGCTCCTATTTCAGATAGCGTATTGGGCTAAGCGGCATCTCAAGGCGCATGAAATGGCGAGTAAAATGCATTGCTAAACTTGTAGGGTAGGGCAAACAGAGACCCGATTAGATCATTTTATATTATGGTTAATTTAAGATGTCAGCAAAATTCTATCACATTTGTTCAATTTACGTCGCACTAATTTCAGATAGCGTACTGGGCTAGGCGGCATCTTAAAGCGCGTGGAAGGGCGAGTAAAATGCGCTACTAAACACCAATGATAGGGCAATCAGAGAGCCGATTTGATCATTTTATATTTTGGTTAATATAAGAATTCAGCGAAATTCTATCACATTTGTTCAATTTCCGTCGCTCCTATTTCAGATAGCGTATTGGACTAAGCGGCATCTCAAAGCGCATGAAATGGCGAATAAAATGCACTATTAAACTTCTAGGGTAGGGCCAACAAAGACCCGATTAGATCATTTTACATTAAGATTAATATAAGCATTAAGCGAAATTCTATCACATTTGTTCAATTTACGTCGCTGATATTTCAGATAGCGTATTGGGCTAAGCGGCATCTCAACGCGCAAGAAATGGCGAGGAAAATGCACTATTAAACTTCTAGGGTAGGGCAAACAGAGACCCGATAAGATCATTTTATATTATGGTTAATTTAAGAATTCAGCGAAATTCTATCACATTTGTTCAATTTACGTAGCTCCTACTTCAGATAGCGTATTGCGCTAAGCGGCATCTCAATGCGCATGAAATGGCGAGTAAAATGCACTATTAAACTTCTAGGGTAGGGCAAACAGAGACCCGATTAGATCATTTTACATTAAGGTTAATATAAGAATTCAGGGAAATTCTATCACATTTGTTCAACTTACATCGCTCCTATTTCAGATATCGTATTGGGCTAAGCGGCAACTCAAAGCGCATGAAATGACGAGTGAAATGGACTATTAAACTTCTAGGGTAGGGCGAACAGAGAACCGATTAGATCATTTTACATTAAGGTTAATATAAGAATTCAGGGAAATTCTATCACATTTGTTCAATTTATGTCGCTCCTATTTCAGATAGCGTATTGGGCTAAGCGGCATCTCAAGGCGCATGAAATGGCGAGTAAAATGCATTGCTAAACTTGTAGGGTAGGGCAAACAGAGACCCGATTAGATCATTTTATATTATGGTTAATTTAAGATGTCAGCAAAATTCTATCACATTTGTTCAATTTACGTCGCTCTAATTTCAGATAGCGTACTGGGCTAGGCGGCATCTTAAAGCGCGTGGAAGGGCGAGTAAAATGCCCTACTAAGCTTCTATGATAGGGCAATCAGAGACCCGATTAGTCCATTTTATATTTTGGTTAATATAAGAATTCAGCGAAATTCTATCACATTTGTTCAATTTACGTTACTCCAATTTCAGATAGCGTATTGGGCTAAGCGGCATCTCAAAGCGCATGAAATGACGAGTGAAATGCACTATTAAACTTCTAGGGTTGGTCGAAGAAAGACCCGATTAGATCATTTTACATTAAGGTTAATATACGAATTCAGGGAAATTCTGTCACATTTGTTCAATTTACGTCGTTCCTATTTCAGATAGCTTATTGGGCTAGGCGGCATCTCAAAGCGCATGAAATGACGAGTGAAATGCACTATTAAACTTCTAGGGTAGGGCGAACAAAGACACGATTAGATCATTTTACATTAAGATTAATATAAGAATTCAGCGAAATTCTATCACATTTGTTCAATTTACGTCGCTGATATTTCAGATAGCGTATTGGGCTAAGCGGTATCTCAAAGCGCATGACATGACGAGTGAAAGGCACTATTATACCTCTAGGGTAGGGCGAACAGAGACCCGATTAGATCATTTTATATTAAGGTTAATTTAAGAATTCAGCGAAATTCTATCACATTTGTTCAATTTACGTCGTTCCTATTTCAGCTAGCGTACTGGGCTAGGCGGCAACTTAAAACGCGAGGAATGGCGAATAAAATGCATTGTTAAACTTCTATGATAGGGCAATCAGAGACCTGATTAGATCATTTTATATTTTGGTTAATATAAGAATTCAGCGAAATTCTATCACATTTGTTCAATTTACGTCACTCCTATTTCAGATAGCGTATTGGGCTAAGCGGCATCTCAAAGCGCATGAAATGACGAGTGAAATGCACTATTAATCTTCTAGGGTAGGGCGAACAGAGACCCGATTAGAACATTTTACATTAAGGTTAATATAAGAATTTAGCGAAATTCTCTCACATTTGTTCAATTTACGTCGCTGATATTTCAGATAGCGTATTGGGCTAAGCGACATCTCAATGCGCATGAAATGGCGAGTAACGTGCACTATTAAACTTCTAGGATAAGGCAAACAGAGACCCGATTAGATCATTTTATATTACGGTTAATATAAGAATTCAGCGAAATTCTATCACATTTGTCCAACTTACGTCGCTCCTATTTCAGATAGCGAATTGGGGTAAGCGGCATCTCAAAGCGCAAGAAATGGTGAGTAAAATTCACTATTAAACTACTAGGGTAGGGCAAACAGAGACCCGTTTAGATCATTTTATACTAGGGTTAATTTAAGAATTCAGCGAAATTCTATCACACTTGTACAACTTACGTCGCTCCTATTTCAGATAGCGTACTGGGCTAGGCGGCATCTTAAAGCGCGTGGAACGGCGAGTAAAATGCACTACTAAACTTCTATGATACGGCAATCAGAGAGCCGATTAGATCATTTTATATTAGGGTTAATATAAGAATTCAGCGAAATTCTATCACATTTGTTCAACTTACGTCGCTCCTATTTCAGATAGCGTACTGGGCTAGGCGGCATCTTAAAGCGCGTGGAAAGACGAGCAAAATGCACTATTAAACTTCTATGATAGGGCAATCAGAGACCCGACCAGATCATTTTATATTTTGGTTAATATAAGAATTCAGCGAAATTCTATGACATTTGTTCAATTTACGTCGCTCCTATTTCAGATAGCTTATTGGGCTAAGCGGCATCTCAATGCGCATGAAATGACGAGTGAAATGCACTATTAAACTTCTAGGGTAGGGCGAACAAAGACACGATTAGATCATTTTACATTAAGAGTAATATAAGCATTCAGCGAAATTCTATCACATTTGTTCAATTTACGTCGCTCATATTTCAGATAGCGTATTGGACTAAGCGGCATCTCAAAGCGCATGACATGACGAGTGAAAGGCACTATTATACTTCTAGGGTAGGGCGAACAGAGACCCGATTAGATCATTTTACATTAAGGTTAATATAAGAATTCAGGGAAATTCTATCACATTTGTTCAATTTACGTCACTCGTACTTCTGATAGCGTATTGGGCTATGCGGCATCTCAAAGCGCATGAAATGACGAGTGAAATGCACTATTAAACTTCTAGGGTTGGTCGAAGAAAGGCCCGATTAGATCATTTTACATTAAGGTAAATATAAGAATTCAGGGAAATTCTATCACATTTGATCAATTTACGTCGCTCCTATTTCAGATAGCGTACTGGGATAGGCGGCACCTTAAAGCGCGCGGAATGGCGAGTAAAATGCACTATTAAACTTCTATGATAAGGCAATCAGAGACCCGATTAGATAATTTTATATTTTGGTTAATATAAGAATTCAGCGAAATTCTATCACATTCGTTCAATTCACGTCGCTCCTATTTCAGATACCTTATTTGGCTAAGCGGCATCTCAAAGCGCATGAAATGTCGAGTGAAATGCACTATTAAACTTCTAGGATAGGGCGAACAAGACCCGATTAGATAATTTTACATTAAGATTAATATAAGAAGTCAGCGAAATTCTATCACATTTGTTCAATTTACGTCGCTCATATTTCAGATAGCGTATTGGGCTAAGCGGCATCTGAAAGCGCACGAAATGGCGAGTAAAATGCACTATTAAACTTCTAGGGTAGGGCAAACAGAGACCCGATTAGGTCATTTTATATTAGGGTTAATATATGAATTCAGCGAAATTCTATCACATTTGTTCAATTTACGTCGCTCCTATTTCAGATAGCGTATTGGGCTAAGTGGCATCTCAATGCGCATGAAATGGCGAGTACAATGCACTATTAAACTTCTAGGATAGGTCTATCAGAGACCCGATTACATCATTTTATATTTTGGTTATTATAAGAATTCAGCGAAATTCTATCACATTTGTTCAATTTACGTCGCTCCTATTTCAGATAGCGTATTGGGATAAGCGGCATCTCAAAGCGCATGAAATGGCGAGTAAAATGCACTATTAAACCTCTAGGGTAAGGCAAACAAAGACCCGATTAGATCATTTTATATTACGGTTAATATAAGAATTCAGCGTAATTCTATCACATTTGTTCAACTTACGTCGCTCCTATTTCAGACAGCGTACTGGCCTAGGCAGTATCTTAAAGCGCGTGGAAGGACGAGTCAAATGCACTGCTAAACTTCTATGATAGGGCAATCAGAGAGCCGATTAGATCGTTTTATATTTTGGTTAATATAAGAATTCAGCGTAATTCTATCACATTTGTTCAACTTACGTCGCTCCTATTTCAGATAGCGTACTGGCCTAGGCAGTATCTTAAAGCGCGTGGAAGGACGAGTCAAATGCACTGCTAAACTTCTATGATAGGACAATCAGAGAGCCGATTAGATCGTTTTATATTTTGGTTAATATAAGAATTCAGCGAAATTCTATCACATTTGTCCAATTTACGTCGCTCCTATTTCAGATAGCGTATTGGGCTAAGCGGCATCTCAAAACGCATGAAATGACGAGTGAAAGGCACTATTAAACTTCTAGGGTAGGGCGAACAGAGACCCGATTAGATCATTTTACATTAAGGTTAATATAAGAATTCAGGGAAATTCTATCACATTTTTTCAATTTACGTCGTTTCTATTTCAGCTAGCGTACTGGGCTAGGCGGCATCTTAAAGCGCGAGGAATGGCGAGTAAAATGCACTGTTAAACTTCTATGATAGGGCAATCAGAGACCCGATTAGATCATTTTATATTATGGTTAATTTAAGAATTCAGCCAAATTCTATCACATTTGTTCAATTTACGTCGCTCCAATTTCGGATAGCGTATTGGGCTAAGCGGCATCTCAAAGCGCATGAAATGGCGAATAAAATGCACTATTAAACTTCTAGAGTAGGCCGAACAGAGACCCGACTAGATCATTTTACATTATGGTTAATAAACAATTCACTGAAGTTCTATCACATTTGTTCAATTTACGTCGCTCCTATTTCAGATAGCGTATTGGGGTAAGCGGCATCTCAAAGCGCATGAAATGGTGAGTAAAATGCGCTATTAAACTTCTAGGGTAGGGCAAACAGAGACCCGATTAGATCATTTTACATTATGGTTTATAAATGAATTCACTGAAATTCTATCACATTTGTTCATTTTACGTCGCTCCTATTTCAGAAAGCGTACTGGGCTAGGCGGCATCTCAAAGCGCATAAAATGGCGAGCAAAATGCACTATTAAACTTCTAGGCTAGGGCGAACAGAGACCCGATTAGATCATTTTACATTATGGTTAATATAAGAATTCAGCGAAATTCTATCACATTTGTTCAATTTACATCGCTCCTATTTCAGATAGCTTATTGGGCAAAGCGGCATCTCAAAGCGCATGAAATGACGAGTGAAATGCACTATTAAACTTTTAGGGTAGGGCGAACAAACACCCGATTAGATCATTTTACATTAAGGTTAATATAAGAATTCAGCGAAATTCTATCACATTTGTTCAATTTACGTCGCTCCTATTTCAGATAGCGTATTGGGCTAAGCGGCATCTGAAAGCGCACGCAATGGCGAGTAAAATGCACTATTAAACTTCTAGGGTAGGGCAAACAGAGACCCGATTAGATCATCTTATATTAAGGTTAATTTAAGAATTCAGCGAAATTCTATCACATTTGTTCAATTTACGTCGTTCCTATTTCAGCTAGCGTACTGGGCTAGGCGGCAACTTAAAACGCGAGGAATGGCGAATAAAATGCATTGTTAAACTTCTATGATAGGGCAATCAGAGACCTGATTAGATCATTTTATATTTTGGTTAATATAAGAATTCAGCGAAATTCTATCACATTTGTTCAATTTACGTCGCTCCTATTTCAGATAGCGTATTGGGCTAAGCGGCATCTCAAAGCGCATGAAATGACGAGTGAAATGCACTATTAATCTTCTAGGGTAGGGCGAACAGAGACCCGATTAGAACATTTTACATTAAGGTTAATATAAGAATTTAGTGAAATTCTCTCACATTTGTTCAATTTACGTCGCTGATATTTCAGATAGCGTATTGGGCTAAGCGGCATCTCAAAGCGCAAGAAATGGCGAGTAGGATGCACTATTAAATTTCTAGGGTAGGGCAAACAGAGACCCGATAAGATCATTTTATATTATGGTTAATTTAAGAATTCATCGAAATTCTATCACATTTTTTCAATTTACGTCGCTCCTATTGCAGATAGCGTTTTGGGCTAAGCGACATCTCAATGCGCATGAAATGGCGAGTAAAGTGCACTATTAAACTTCTAGGATAAGGCAAACAGAGACCCGATTAGATCATTTTATATTACGGTTAATATAAGAATTCAGCGAAATTCTATCACATTTGTCCAACTTACGTCGCTGCTATTTCAGATAGCGAATTGGGGTAAGCGGCATCTCAAAGCGCAAGAAATGGTGAGTAAAATTCACTATTAAACTACTAGGGTAGGGCAAACAGAGACCCGTTTAGATCATTTTATACTAGGGTTAATTTAAGAATTCAGCGAAATTCTATCACACTTGTACAACTTACGTCGCTCCTATTTGAGATAGCGTACTGGGCTAGGCGGCATCTTAAAGTGCGTGGAACGGCGAGTAAAATGCACTACTAAACTTCTATGATACGGCAATCAGAGAGCCGATTAGATCATTTTATATTAGGGTTAATATAAGAATTCAGCGAAATTCTATCACATTTGTTCAACTTACGTCGCTCCTATTTCAGATAGCGTACTGGGCTAGGCGGCATCTTAAAGCGCGTGGAAAGGCGAGCAAAATGCACTATTAAACTTCTATGATAGGGCAATCAGAGACCCGACTAGATCATTTTATATTTTGGTTAATATAAGAATTCAGCGAAATTCTATGACATTTGTTCAATTTACGTCGCTCCTATTTCAGATAGCTTATTGGGCTAAGCGGCATCTCAATGCGCATGAAATGACGCGTGAAATGCACTATTAAACTTCTAGGGTAGGGCGAACAAAGACACGATTAGATCATTTTACATTAAGATTAATATAAGAATTCAGCGAAATTCTATCACATTTGTTCAATTTACGTCGCTCATATTTCAGATAGCGTATTGGACTAAGCGGCATCTCAAAGCGCATGACATGAAGAGTGAAAGGCACTATTATACTTCTAGGGTAGGGCGAACAGAGACCCGATTAGATCATTTTACATTAAGGTAAATATAAGAATTCAGGGAAATTCTATCACATTTGTTCAATTTACGTCACTCGTACTTCTGATAGCGTATTGGGCTATGCGGCATCTCAAAGCGCATGAAATGACGAGTGAAATGCACTATTAAACTTCTAGGGTTGGTCGAAGAAAGACCCGATTAGATCATTTTACATTAAGGTAAATATAAGAATTCAGGGAAATTCTATCACATTTGTTCAATTTACGTCGCTCCTATTTCAGATAGCGTACTGGGATAGGCGGCACCTTAAAGCGCGCGGAATGGCGAGTAAAATGCACTATTAAACTTCTAGGGTAGGGCACACTGAGACCCGATTAGATCATTTTATATTATGGTTAATATAAGTATTCATGGAAATTCTACCACATTTGTTCAATTTACGTCGCTCCTATTTCAGATAGCTTATTGGGCTAAGCGGCATCTCAAAGCGCATGAAATGACGAGTGAAATGCACTATTAAACTTCTAGGGTAGGGCAAACAGAGACCCGATTACATCATTTTATATTGTGGTTCATATAAGAATTCTTCGAAACTCTATCACATTTGTTCAATTTACGTCGCACCTATTTCAGATAGCGTATTGGGCTAAGCGGCATCTCAAAGCGCATGAAATGGCGAGTAAAATGCACTGTTAAACTTCTAGGGTAGGGCAAACAGAGACCCGACTGGATCATTTTATATTATGGTTAATTTAAGAATTCAGCAAGATTCTGTCACATTTATTCAATTTACGTCTTTCCTATTTCAGCTAGCGTACTGGGTTAGGCGGCATCTTAAAACGCGAGGAATGGCGAGTAAAATGCACTTTTAAACTTCTATGATAGGGCAATCAGAGACCAGATTAGATCATTTTATATTTTGGTTAATATAAGAATTCAGCGTAATTCTATCACATTTGTTCAACTTACGTCGCTCCTATTTCAGATAGCGTACTGGGCTTGGCGGCATCTTAAAGCGCGTGGAAGGGCGAGTAAAATGCACTACTAAACACCTATGATAGGGTAATCAGAGAGCCGATTAGATCATTTTATATTTTGGTTAATATAAGAATTCAGCGAAATTCTATCACGTTTGTTCAATTTACGTCGCTCCTATTTCAGATAGCGTATTGGGCTTAGCGGCATCTCAATGCGCATGAAATGACGAGTGAAATGCACTATTAAACTTCTAGGGTAGGGCGAACAAAGACCCGATTAGATCATTTTACATTAAAATTAATATAAGCATTCAGCGAAATTCTATCACATTTGTTCAATTTACGTCGCTGATATTTCAGATAGCGTATTGGGCTAAGCGGCATCTCAACGCGCAAGAAATGGCGAGTAAAATGCACTATTAAACTTCTAGGGTAGGGCAAACAGAGACCCGATAAGATCATTTTATATTATGGTTAATTTAAGAATTCAGCGAAATTCTATCACATTTGTTCAATTTACGTAGCTCCTATTTCAGATAGCGTATTGGGCTAAGCGGCATCTCAATGCGCATGAAATGGCGAGTAAAATGCACTCTTAAACTTCTAGGGTAGGGCAAACAGAGACCCGATTAGATCATTTTACATTAAGGTTAATATAAGAATTCAGGGAAATTCTACCACATTTGTTCAATTTACGTCGTTCCTATTTCAGCTAGCGTACTGGGCTAGGCGGCATCTTAAAACGCGAGGAATGGCGAGTAAAATGCACTGTTAATCTTCTATGATAGGGCAATGAGAGACACGATTAGATCATTTTATATTTTGGTTAATATAAGAATTCAGAGAAATTCTATCACATTTGTTCAATTTACGTCGCTGATATTTCAGATAGCGTATTGGGCTAAGCGGCATCTCAACGCGCAAGAAATGGCGAGTAAAATGCACTACTAAACTTCTAGGGTAGGGCAAACAGAGACCCGATAAGATCATTTTATATTATGGTTAATTTAAGAATTCAGGGAAATTCTATCACATTTGTTCAATTTACGTAGCTCCTAATTCAGATAGCGTACTGGGCTAGGCGGCATCTCAATGCGCATGAAATGGCGAGTAAAATGCACTCTTAAACTTCTAGGGTAGGGCAAACAGAGACCCGATTAGATCATTTTACATTAAGGTTAATATAAGAATTCAGGGAAATTCTACCACATTTGTTCAATTTACGTCGTTCCTATTTCAGCTAGCGTACTGGGCTAGGCGGCATCTTAAAACGCGAGGAATGGCGAGTAAAATGCACTGTTAATCTTCTATGATAGGGCAATCAGAGACACGATTAGATCATTTTATATTTTGGTTAATATAAGAATTCAGAGAAATTCTATCACATTTGTTCAATTTACGTCGCTCCTATTTCAGATAGCGTATTGGGCTAAGCGGCATCTCAAAGCGCATGAAATGGCGAGTAAAATGCACTATTAAACTTCTAAGGTAGGGCATCAGAGACCCGATTAGATCATTTTATATTATGGTTGATTTAAAAATTCAGCAAAATTCTATCACATTTGTTCAATTTACGTCGCTCCTATTTCAGATAGCGTACTGGGCTAGGCGGCATCTGAAAGCGCGTGGAAGGGCAAGTAAAATGCACTACTAAACTTCTATGATAGGGCGATGAGAGTCCCGATTAGATCATTTTATATTTTGATTACTATAACATTTCAGGGAAATTCTATCACATTTGTTCAACTTACGTCGCTCCTATTTCAGATACCGTATTGGGCTAAGCGGCATCTCAAAGCGCATGAAATGGCGAGTAAAATGCACTATTAAACTTCTAGGGCAGGGCGAACAGAGACCCGACTAGATCATTTTACATTAAGGTTAATATAAGTATTCAGGGAAATTCTACCACATTTGTTCAATTTACGTCGCTCCTATTTCAGATAGCTTATTGGGCTAAGCGGCATCTCAAAGCGCATGACATGACGAGTGAAAGGCACTATTATACTTCTAGGGTAGGGCGAACAGAGACCCGATTAGATCATTTTACATTAAGGTAAATATAAGAATTCAGGGAAATTCTATCACATTTGTTCAATTTACGTCACTCGTACTTCTGATAGCGTATTGGGCTATGCGGCATCTCAAAGCGCATGAAATGACGAGTGAAATGCACTATTAAACTTCTAGGGTTGGTCGAAGAAAGACCCGATTAGATCATTTTACATTAAGGTAAATATAAGAATTCAGGGAAATTCTATCACATTTGTTCAATTTACGTCGCTCCTATTTCAGATAGCGTACTGGGATAGGCGGCACCTTAAAGCGCGCGGAATGGCGAGTAAAATGCACTATTAAACTTCTAGGGTAGGGCACACTGAGACCCGATTAGATCATTTTATATTATGGTTAATATAAGTATTCATGGAAATTCTACCACATTTGTTCAATTTACGTCGCTCCTATTTCAGATAGCTTATTGGGCTAAGCGGCATCTCAAAGCGCATGAAATGACGAGTGAAATGCACTATTAAACTTCTAGGGTAGGGCAAACAGAGACCCGATTACATCATTTTATATTGTGGTTCATATAAGAATTCTTCGAAACTCTATCACATTTGTTCAATTTACGTCGCACCTATTTCAGATAGCGTATTGGGCTAAGCGGCATCTCAAAGCGCATGAAATGGCGAGTAAAATGCACTGTTAAACTTCTAGGGTAGGGCAAACAGAGACCCGACTGGATCATTTTATATTATGGTTAATTTAAGAATTCAGCAAGATTCTGTCACATTTATTCAATTTACGTCTTTCCTATTTCAGCTAGCGTACTGGGTTAGGCGGCATCTTAAAACGCGAGGAATGGCGAGTAAAATGCACTTTTAAACTTCTATGATAGGGCAATCAGAGACCCGATTAGATCATTTTATATTTTGGCTAATATAAGAATTCAGCGTAATTCTATCACATTTGTTCAACTTACGTCGCTCCTATTTCAGATAGCGTACTGGGCTTGGCGGCATCTTAAAGCGCGTGGAAGGGCGAGTAAAATGCACTACTAAACACCTATGATAGGGTAATCAGAGAGCCGATTAGATCATTTTATATTTTGGTTAATATAAGAATTCAGCGAAATTCTATCACATTTGTTCAATTTACGTCGCTCCTATTTCAGATAGCGTATTGGGCTTAGCGGCATCTCAATGCGCATGAAATGACGAGTGAAATGCACTATTAAACTTCTAGGGTAGGGCGAACAAAGACCCGATTAGATCATTTTACATTAAAATTAATATAAGCATTCAGCGAAATTCTATCACATTTGTTCAATTTACGTCGCTGATATTTCAGATAGCGTATTGGGCTAAGCGGCATCTCAACGCGCAAGAAATGGCGAGTAAAATGCACTATTAAACTTCTAGGGTAGGGCAAACAGAGACCCGATTAGATCATTTTATATTATGGTTAATTTAAGAATTCAGCGAAATTCTATCACATTTGTACAATTTACGTAGCTCCTATTTCAGATAGCGTATTGGGCTAAGCGGCATCTCAATGCGCATGAAATGGCGAGTAAAATGCACCATTAAACTTCTAGGGTAGGGCAAACAGAGACCCGATTAGATCATTTTACATTAAGGTTAATATAAGAATTCAGGGAAATTCTACCACATTTGTTCAATTTACGTCGTTCCTATTTCAGCTAGCGTACTGGGCTAGGCGGCATCTTAAAACGCGAGGAATGGCGAGTAAAATGCACTGTTAATCTTCTATGATAGGGCAATCAGAGACACGATTAGATCATTTTATATTTTGGTTAATATAAGAATTCAGAGAAATTCTATCACATTTGTTCAATTTACGTCGCTGATATTTCAGATAGCGTATTGGGCTAAGCGGCATCTCAACGCGCAAGAAATGGCGAGTAAAATGCACTATTAAACTTCTAGGGTAGGGCAAACAGAGACCCGATAAGATCATTTTATATTATGGTTAATTTAAGAATTCAGGGAAATTCTATCACATTTGTTCAATTTACGTAGCTCCTAATTCAGATAGCGTACTGGGCTAGGCGGCATCTCAAAGCGCATGAAATGGCGAGTAAAATGCACTATTGAACTTCTAGGGTAGGGCAAACAGAGACCCGATTAGATCATTTTACATTAAGGTTAATATAAGAATTCAGGGAAATTCTACCACATTTGTTCAATTTACGTCGTTCCTATTTCAGCTAGCGTACTGGGCTAGGCGGCATCTTAAAACGCGAGGAATGGCGAGTAAAATGCACTGTTAATCTTCTATGATAGGGCAATCAGAGACACGATTAGATCATTTTATATTTTGGTTAATATAAGAATTCAGAGAAATTCTATCACATTTGTTCAATTTACGTCGCTCCTATTTCAGATAGCGTATTGGGCTAAGCGGCATCTCAAAGCGCATGAAATGGCGAGTAAAATGCACTATTAAACTTCTAAGGTAGGGCATCAGAGACCCGATTAGATCATTTTATATTATGGTTGATTTAAAAATTCAGCAAAATTCTATCACATTTGTTCAATTTACGTCGCTCCTATTTCAGATAGCGTACTGGGCTAGGCGGCATCTGAAAGCGCGTGGAAGGGCAAGTAAAATGCACTACTAAACTTCTATGATAGGGCGATGAGAGTCCCGATTAGATCATTTTATATTTTGATTACTATAACATTTCAGGGAAATTCTATCACATTTGTTCAACTTACGTCGCTCCTATTTCAGATACCGTATTGGGCTAAGCGGCATCTCAAAGCGCATGAAATGGCGAGTAAAATGCACTATTAAACTTCTAGGGCAGGGCGAACAGAGACCCGACTAGATCATTTTACATTAAGGTTAATATAAGTATTCAGGGAAATTCTACCACATTTGTTCAATTTACGTCGCTCCTATTTCAGATAGCTTATTGGGCTAAGCGGCATCTCAAAGCGCATGAAATGACGAGTGAAATGCACTATTAATCTTCTAGGGTGGGGCGAACAGGGACCCGATTAGATCATTTTACATTAAAGTTAATATAAGAATTCAGCGAGATTCTCTCACATTTGTTCAATTTACGTCGCTGATATTTCAGATAGCGTATTGGGCTAAGCGGCATCTCAAAGCGCAAGAAATGGCGAGTAAAATGCAATATTAAACTTCTAGGGTAGGGCAAACAGATACCCGTTTAGATCATTTTATATTATGGTTAATTTAAGAATTCAGCGAAATTCTATCACATTTGTTCAATTTACGTCGATCCTATTGCAGATAGCGTATTGGGCTAAGCGGCATCTCAAAGCGCATGAAATGGCGAGTAAAATGCACTATTAAACTTCTAGGGTAATGCAGACAGAGACCCGATTAGATCATTTTATATTACGGTTAATATAAGAATTCAACGTAATTCTATCACATTTGTCCAACATACGTCGCTCCTATTTCAGATAGTGTACTGGGCTAGGCGGCATCTTAAAGCGCGTGGAAGGGCGAGTAAAATGCACTACTAAACTTCTATGAGAGGGCAATCAGTGTCCCGTTTAGATCATTTTATATTTTGTTTAATATAAGATTTCAGGGAAATTCTATCACATTTGTTCAATTTACGTCGCTCCTATTTCAGATAGCTATTGGGCTAAGCGGCACCTCAAAGCGCGTGAAATGACGAGTGAAATGCACTATTAAACTTCTAGGGTTTGGCGAACAAAGACCCGATTAGATCATTTTACATTAAGGTTAATATAAGAATTCAGCGAAATTCTATCAAATTTGTTCAATTTACGTCGCTCCTATTTCAGATAGCGTATTGGGCTAAGCGGCATCTCAAAGCGCATAAAATGGCGAGTAAAATGCACTATTAAACTTCTAGGGTAATGCAATCAGAGACCCGATTAGATCATTTTGTATTTTGGTTAACATAAGAATTCAGCGAAATTCTATCACATTTGTTCAATTTACGTCCCTCTTATTTCAGATAGCGTATTGGGATAAGCGCCATCTCAAAGCGCATGAAATGGTGAGTAAAATGCACTGTTAAACTTCTAGGGTAGGGCAAACAGAGACCCGATTAGATCAATTTAAAATATGGTTAATTTAAGAATTCAGCAAAATTCTATCACATTTTTTCAATTTACGTCATTCCTATTTCAGCTAGCGTACTGGGCTAGGCGGCATCTTAAAACGCGAGGAATGGCGAGTAAAATGCACTGTTAAACTTCTATGATAGGGCAATCAGAGACCCGATTAGATCATTTTGTATTTTGGTTAATATAAGAATTCAGAGAAATTCTATCACATTTGTTCAATTTACGTTGCTCCTATTTCAGATAGCGTATTGGGCTAAGCGGCATCTCAAAGCGCATGAAATGACGAGTGAAATGCACTATTAAACTGCTAGGGTGGGTCGCACAAAGACCCGATGAGATCATTTTACATTAAGGTTAATATAAGAATTCAGGGAAATTCTATCACATTTGTTCAATTTACGTCTCTCCTATTTCAGATAGCGTATTGGGCTAAGCGCCATCTCAAAGCGCATGAAATGGCGAGTAAAATGCACTATTAAACTTCTAGGGTAGGGCAAGCAGAGACCCGATTAGATCATTTTACATTATGGTTAATTTAAGAATTCAGCCAAATTCTATCACATTTGTTCAATTTACGTCGTTCCTATTTCAGCTAGCGTAGTGGGCTAGGCGGCATCTTAAAACGCGAGGAATGGCGAGTAAAATGCACTGTTAAACTTCTGTGATACGGCAATCAGAGACCCGATTAGATCATTTTATATTTTGGTTAATATAAGATTTCAGCGAAATTCTATCACATTTGTTCAATTTTCGTCGCTCCAATTTCAGATAGCGTACTGGGCTAGGCGGCATCTTAAAGCGCGTGGATTGGCGAGTAAAATGCACTTCTACACTTCTATGATAGGGCAATCAGAGTCCCGTTTAGATCATTTTATATTTTGTTTAATATAAAATTTCAGGGAAATTCTATCACATTTGTTCAATTTACGTCGCTCCTATTTCAGATAGCATATTGGGCTAAGCGGCATCGCAAAGCGCATGAAATGACGAGTGAAATGCACTATTAAACTTCTAGTGTAGGGCAATCA
>CAKAJE020000094.1:42077-165071 GCA_916610135.2 Macropis europaea | reverse complement strand
AGGAGCGACATAAATTGAACAAATGTGATAGAATTACGCAGAATTCTTATATGAACCATAATATAGAATGATCTAATCGGGATTCTGATTGCCCTATCCTAGAAGTTTAATAGTGCATTTTACTCGTCATTTCATACGCTTTAAGGTGCCGCCTAGCCCAATACGCTATCTGAAATAGGAGCGACGTAAATTGAACAAATGCGATAGAATTACGCTGAAATCTTATATCAACAATAATATAAAATGATCTAATCGGGTCTCTGATTGCCGTATCAAAGAAGTTTAGCAGTGCATTTTACTCGTCATTCCATGCGCTTTAAGGTGCCGTCTAGCCCAATCCGCTATCTCAAATTGGAGATACGTAAATTGAACAAATGCGATAGAATTTCGCTGAATTCTTATATTAACCATAATATAAAATGATCTAATCGGGTCTCCGATTGCCCTATCATAGAAGTTTAATAGTGCATTTTACTCGCCACTTCATGCCGTTCAAGGTGCCGTTTAGCGCAAAACGCTATCTGAAATAGGAGCGTCCTAAATTGAACAAATGTGATAGAATTACGCAGAATTCTTATATTAACAATAATATAAAATGATCTAATCGGGTCTCTGATTGCCCTATCCTAGAAGCTTAGTAGTGCATTTTACTCTACATTTCATGCGCTTTAAGATGCCGCCAAGTCCAATACGCTATCTGAAATTAGAGCTACGTAAATTCAACAAACGTGATAGAGTTACGCAGAATTCTTATATTATCCATAATATAATACGATCTATTCGGGTCTCTGATTGCCCTATCATAGAAGTTTAATAGTGCATTTTACCCGCCATTTCATGCGCTTTAAGGTGCCGTTTAGTCCAATACGCTATCTGAAATAGGAGCCTCGTAAATTGAACAAATGTGATAGAATTACCCTGAATTCTTATATTAACCATAATATAAGATGATCTAATCGGGTCTCTGATTGCCCTATCCTAGAAGTTTAGTAGTGCATTTTACTCGACATTTCATACGCTTTAAGATGCCGCTTAGCCCAATACGTTATCTGAAATAGGAGAGACGTAAATTGAACAAATGTGATAGAATTTCGCTATATTCTTAAATTAACGATAACTTAAGATTACCTTTTCGGGTCTCTGATTGTCCTATCCGAGAAGTTTAGTAGTGCATTTTACTCGACATTTCATGCGCTTTATGATGCCGCATAGCCCAATACGCTATCTGAAATTGGAGCTACGTAAATTGAACAAATGTGATAGAATTACAGAGAATACTTATAGTTACCATAATATAGAATGATCTAATCGGGTCTTTGATTGTCCTATCATAGAAGGTTAGTACTGCATTTTACTCGTCATTCCACGCGCTTTAAGATGCCGCCTAGGCCAATACGTTATCTGAAATAGGAGCGACGTAAATTGTACAAATGTGATAGAATTTCGCAGAATTCTTATATTAACCATAATTTAAAATGATCTAATCGGGTCCTTGATTGCCCTATCGTAGAAGTTTAATAGTGCGTTTTACTCGTCATTTCATGCGCTTTAAGGTGCCGCCTAGCCCAATACGCTGTTTGAAATTGGAGCTACGGAAATTGAACAAGTGTGATAAAGCTTCGCTGAATTCTTAAATTAACCATAATATAAAATGATCTAATCGGGTCTCTGATTGCCCTATCGTAGAAGTTTAATAGTGCATTTTACTCGCCATTTCATGCGCTTTAAGATGCCGCCTAGCTCAATACGATATCTGGTGTAGGAGCGACGTGAATTGGACAAATGTGATAGAGTTACGATGAATTCTTAAATTAACAACAATACAAGATGATCTAATGGGGATTCTAATTGCCCCATCATAGAAGGTTAGTTGTGCATTTTACTCGACATTTCATGCGCTATAAGATGCCGCCTAGCCCAATACGCTATCTGAAATAGGGTCGACGTAAATTGAACAAATGTGATAAAATTACGCTGAATTCTTATATTAACAATAATATAAAATCATCTAACCGGGTCTCTGATTGCCCTATCATAGAAGGTTAGCAGTGTATTTTACTCGTCATTTCATGCGCTTTAAGGTGCCGCTTAGCCCAATACGCTACCTGAAATTGGAGCGACGTAAATTGAACAAGTGTGATAGAGTATGGCTGAATTCTTAAATCAACCATAATATGAAACGATCTAATCGGGTCTCTGTTTGCCCTACCCTAGAAGTTTAATAGTGCGTTTTACTCGAGATATCATGCGCTTTAAGATCCCACCTAGCCCAATACGCTATCTGAAATAAGGGCGACGTAAATTCAACAAATGTGATCAAATTACGCTGAATTCTTATATTAACAATAATATAAAATGATCTAAACGGGTCTCTGATTGCCCTATCATTGAAGGTTAGTAGTGCATTTTACTCGTCATTCCACGCGCTTTAAGATGCCGCCTAGCCCAATACGCTATCTGAAATAGGAGTGACGTATATTGAAGAAATGTGATTGAATTACGCAGCATTCTTATATTAACCATAATATAAAATGATCTGATCGGCTCTCTGTTCGCCCTACCCTAGAAGCTTAATAGTGCATTTTACTCGACATATCATGCGCTTTAAGATGCCACCTAGCCCAATACGCTATCTGAAATAGGGGCGACGAAAATTCAACAAATGTGATCAAATTACGCTGAATTCTTATATTAACAATAATATAAAATGATCTAAACAGGTCGCTGATTGCCCTACAATAGAAGTTTAACAGTGCATTTTACTTGTCATTTCATGCGCTTTAAGGTGCCGCTGAGCCCAGTACGCTATCAGAAATAGCAGCGACGTAAATTGAACAAATGTGATAGAATCACGCAGAATTCTTATATTAACCATAATATAATATGATCTATTCGGGACACTGATTGCCCTATCATAGAAGGTTAGTATTGCATTTTACTCCACAATCCACGTGCTTTAAGATGCCGCTTAGCCCAATACGCTATCTGAAACTGGAGCGACGTAAATTGAACAAATGTGATAGAATTTCGCTGAATTCTTATATTAACCATAATATAAGATGACCTAATCGGGTCTCTGGTTGCCCTATCCGAGAAGTTTAGTAGTGCATTTTACTCGACATTTCATGCGCTTTAAGATGCAGCCTAGTCCAATACGCTATCTGAAATAGGAGCGACATAAATTGAACAAATGTGATAGAATTACTCAGAATTCTTATATAAACCATAATTTTATATTATCTAATCGGGTCTCTGATTGCGCTATCATAGAAGTTTAATAGTGCATTTTACTCGCCATTTCATGCGCTTTAAGGTGCCGCTTAGCCCAATACGCTATCTGAAATAGCAGCGACGTAAATTGAACAAATGTGATAGAATTAAGCTGAATTCTTATATTAACCATGATTTAAAGTGATCTAATCAGGTCTCTGATTGCCCTATCGTAGAAGTTTAATAATGCATTTTACTCGTCATTTCATGCGCTTTAAGGTGCCTCCTAGCCCAATACGCTATCTGAAATAGGAGCGATGTAAATTGAACAAATGTGATAGAATTACGCAGAATTCTTATATTAACCATAATATAAAATGATCTAATCGGGTCTCTGATTGCCCTATCATAGAAGTTTAATAGTGCATTTTACTCGCCATTTCATGCGCTTTAATGTGCCATTTAGCCCAATAGGTTATCTGAAATAGGAGCGACGTAAATTGAACAAATGTGATAGAATTTCGCGGAATTCTTATATTAATCATAATATAAAATGATCTAATCGGGTCTCTGATTGCCCTATCATAGAAGGTTAGTAGTGCATTTTACTCGTCATTCCACGCGCTTTAATGTGCCATTTAGCCCAATAGGTTATCTGAAATAGGAGCGACGTAAATTGAACAAATGTGATAGAATTTCGCGGAATTCTTATATTACTCATGATATAAAATGATCTAATCGGGTCTCTGATTGCCCTATCATAGAAGGTTAGTAGTGCATTTTACTCTTCATTCCACGCGCTTTAAGATGCCGCCTAGCCCAATATACTATCTGAAATAGGAGCGACGTAAATTGAACAAATGTGATAGAATTACGCTGAATTCTTATATGAATCATAATATAAGATGACATAATCGGGTCTCTGATTGCCCTATCCGAGAAGTCTAGTAGTGCATTTTACTCGACATTTCATGCGCTTTGAGGTAACGCCTAGCCCAATACGCTATCTGAAGTTGGAGCGACATAAATTGAACAAATGTGATAGAATTTCGCTGAATTCTTAAATGAACCATACTATAAAATGATCTAATCGGGTCTCTGATTGCCCTATCCGAGAAGTTTAATAGTGCATTTTACTCGTCATTTCATGCGCTTTAAGATGCCAGCTAGCCCAATACGCTATCTGAAATAGGGGCGACGTAAATTGGACAAATGTGATAAAATTTCGCAGAATTCTTATATTAACCATAACATAAGATGACCTGATCGGGTCTCTGTTAGCCCTATCCGAGAAGTTTAGTAGTGCATTTTACTCGACATTTCATGCGCTTTATGATGCCGCCTAGCCCAGTACGCTATCTGAAATAGGGGCGACGTAAATTGAACAAATGTGATAAAATTTCGCAGAATTCTTATATTAACCATAATATAAGATGACCTGATCTTGTGTCTGTTAGCCCTATCCGAGAAGTTTAGTAGTGCATGTTACTCGTCATTTCATGCGCTTTAAGGTGCGCTTGGCCAAACACGCTAACTGAAATAGGAGCGACGTAAATTGAACAAATGTGACAGAATTTCGCTGAATTCTTAAATTAATCATAATATAAAATGATCTAATCGTGTCTCTGTTTGCCCTACCCCAGAAGTTTAATAGTGCATTTTACTCGACATTTCATGCGCTTTAAGATGCCACCTAGCCCAATACGCTATCTGAAACAGGGGCGAAGTAAATTGATCAAATGTGATAAAATTTCGCTGAATTCTTATATTAACCATAATATAAGATGACCTAATCGGGTCTCTGGTTGCCCTATCCGAGAAGTTTAGTAGTGCATTTTACTCGACATTTCATGCGCTTTAAGATGCCGCCTAGTCCAATACGCTATCTGAAGTAGGAGCGACGTAAATTGAACAAATGTGATGGAATTACGCAGAATTCTTATATTAACCATAATATAATATGATCTATTCGGGTCTCTTATTGCCCTATCATAGAAGATTAATAGTGCATTTGCTGGTCATTTCATGCGCTTTAAGCTGCCGCCTAGCCCAATACGCTATCTAAAATAGGATCGCCGTAAATTGAACAAATGCGATAGAATTTCGCTGAATTCTTATATTAACCATAATATAAAATGATCTAATCGGGTCTCTGTTTGCCCAACCCTAGAAGTTTAATACTACATTTTACTCGCCATTTCATGCGCTTTAAGATGCCAAGTAGCCCAATACGCTATCTGAAATAGGAGCGACGTCAATTGAACGAATGTGACAGAATTTCGCAGGATTCTTATATTAACCATAATATAAAATGATCTGGTGGGGTCTCTGATTGCCCTATCATAGAAGTTTAATAGTGAATTTTGATCACGATTTCATGCGCTTTAAGAGGCCGCTTAGACCAATACGCTATCTGATATAGGAGCGACGTAAATTGCACAAATGTGAATTACGCAGAGTTCATATATTAATCATAATAGAAAATGATCTAAACGGGTCTTTGATTACCCTATCGTAGAAGTTTAATAGTGCATTTTACTCGTAATTTCATGCGCTTTAGGGTGCAGCCTAGAACAATACGCTATCTGAAATTGGAGCTACGTAAATTGAACAAGTGTGATAGAGTTTCGCTGAATCCTTAAATTACACATAATATAAAATGATCTAATCGGCTCTCTGTTTGCCCTACCCTAGAATTTTAATAGTGCATTTTACTCGTCATTTCATGCGCTTTATGATGCAACCTAGCCCAATACGCTATCTGAAATAGGGGCGTCGTAATTTGAACAAATGTGATAAAATTACGATGCATTCTTATATTAACAATAATATAAAATGGTATAATCGGGTCCCTGATTGCCCTCTCATAGAAGCTTAATAGTGCGTTTTACTCGTCATTTCATGCGCTTTCAGGTGCCGCTTAGCCCAACACGCTATCTGAAATAGGAGCGACGTAAATTGAACAAATGTGATAGAATTTCGCTGCATTCTTATATTAACCATAATATAAAATGATCTAATCGGGTCTCTGTTCGCCCTACCCTAGAAGTTTAATAGTGCATGTTACTCGACATATCATGCGCTTTATGATGCCACCTAGCCCAATACGCTATCTGAAATAGGGGCGACGAAAATTCAACAAATGTGATCAAATTACGCTGAATTCTTATATTAACAATAATATAAAATGATCTAAACGGGTCGCTGATTGCCCTATCATAGAACTGTAACTGTGCATTTTACTTGTCATTTCATGCGCTTTAAGGTGCCGCTTAGCCCAATACGCTATTAGAAATAGCAGCGACGTAAGTTGAACAAATGTGATAGAATTAAGCTGAATTCTTATATTAACCATGATTTAAAGTGATCTAATCTGGTCTCTGATTGCCCTATCATAGAAGTTTAATAGTGCATTTTACTCGTCATTTCATGCGCTATAAGGTGCCGCCTAGCCTAATATGCTATCTGAAATTGGAGCTACGTAAATTGAATAAGTGTGATAAAGTTTCACTGAATTCATAAATGAACCATAATATAAAATGATCTAATCGGGTCCCTGTTTGCCCTACCCTAGAAGTTTAATAGTGCATTACACTCGACATTTCATTCGCTTTAAGATGCCACCTAGCCCAATACGATATCTGAAATAGGAGCGTCGTAAATTGAACAAGTGTGATAGAGTTTCGCTGAATTCATAAATTAACCATAATATAAAATGATCTAATCGGGTCTCTGTTTGCCCTACCCTAGAATTTTAATAGTGCATTTTAGTCGATATTTCATGCGCTTTAAGATGTAACCTAGCCCAATACGGTATCTGAAATAGGGGCGACGTAAATTGGACAAATGTGATAAGATTACGCAGAATTCTTATATTAACAATAATATAAAATAATCTAATCGTGTCTCCGATTGCCCTATCATAGAAGTTTAATAGTGCGTTTTACTCGTCATTTCATGCGGTTTAAGGTGCCGCCTAGCTCAATACGCTAACTGAAATAGGAGCGACGTAAATTGAACAAGTGTGATAGAGTTTCGCTGAATTCATAAATTAACCATAATATAAAATGATCTAATCGGGTGTCTGATTGCACTATCATAGAAGTTTAATAGTGCATTTTACTCAACATTTCATGCGCTTTAAGGTGCTGGTTAGCCCAATACGCGATCTGAAACTGGAGCGACGTAAATTGAACAAATGTGATAGAATTTCGCTGAATTCTTTTATTAACCATAATGTAAAATGATCTAATCGGGTCTCTGTTCGCCCTAGCCTAGAAGTTTAATAGTGCATTTTATTCGCCATTTCATGCGCTTTGCGGTGCCGCTTAGCCCAATACGCTATCTGCAATAGGATCGACGTAAGTTGAACAAATGTGATAGAATTCCGCCGAATTCTTGAATTAACCATAATATAAAATGATCTAATCGGATCTCTGTTTGCCCTACCCCAGAAGTTTAATTGTGCCTTTTACTCGTCATTTCATGCGCTTTGAGATGCCGCATAGCCCAATACGCTATCTGAAATAGGAGCGATGTAAATTGAACAAATGTGATAGAATTTCGCTGAATTCTTTTATTAACCATAATGTAAAATGATCTAATCGGGCCTCTGTTCGCCCTAGCCCAGAAGTTTAATAGTGCATTTTATTCGCCATTTCATGCGCTTTGAGGTGCCGCTTAGCCCAATACGCTATCTGCAATAGGATCGACGTAAATTGAACAAATGTGATAGAATTTCGCTGAATCCTTAAATTAACCTTAATATAAAATGATCTAATCGGGTCTCTGTGTGCCGTACCCTAGAAGTTTAATAGTGCATTTTACTCGTCATTTCATGCGCATTGAGATGCCGCTTAGCCCAATACGCTATCTGAAATAGGAGCGACGTAAATTGAAGAAATGTGATAGAATTTCGCTGAATTCTTATATTAACCAAAATATAAAATGATCTAATCGGGTCTCTGATTGCCCTATCATAGAAATTTAATAGTGCATTTTACTCGCCATTCCACGCGCTTTAAGATGCCGTCTAGCCCAGAACGCTATCTGAAATTGGTGCGACGTAAGTTGAACAAATGTGATAGAATTACGCTGAATTCTTATATTAACCGTAATATAAAATGATGAAATCGTGTCTCTGTTTGCCTTACCCTAGAAGTTTAATAGTGCATCTTACTCGCCATTTCATGCGCTTTGAGATGCCGCTTAGCCCAATACGCTATCTGAAATAGGAGCGACGTAAATTGAACAAATGTGATAGAATTTACCCTGAAATCTTATATTAAACAAAATATAAAATGATCTAATCTGGTCTCTGTTTGCCCTACCCTAGAAGTTTAATAGTGCATTTTACTCGTCATTTCATGCGCTTTGAGATGCCGCTTAGCCCAATACGCTATCTGAAATAGGAGCGATGTAAATTGCACAAATGTGATAGAATTTCGCTGAATTCTTTTATTAACCATAATGTAAAATGATCTAATCGGGTCTCTGTTCGCCCTAGCCTAGAAGTTTAATAGTGCATTTTATTCGCCATTTCATGCGCTTTGAGGTGCCGCTTAGCCCAATACGCTATCTGAAATAGGATCGACGTAAATTGAACAAATGTGACAGAATTTCCCTGAAATCTTACATAAAACAAAATATAAAATGATCTAATCGGGTCTCTGATTGCCCTACCATAGAAGTTTAGTAGTGCATTTTACTCGCCATTCCACGCGCTTTAAGATGCCGCCTAGCCCAGTACGCTATCTGAAATAGGAGCGACGTAAGTTGAACAAATGTGATAGGATTACGCTGAATTCTTATATTAACCGTAATGTAAAATAATCTAATCGGGTATCTGTTTGCCTTACCCTAGAAGTTTAATAGTGCATTTTACTCGCCATTTCATGCGCATTGAGATGCCGCTTAGCCCAATACGCTATCTGAAATAGGAGCGACGTAAATTGAACAAATGTGATAGAATTCGCTGAATTCTTTTATTAACCATAATGTAAAATGATCTAATCGGGTCTCTGTTCGCCCTAGCCTAGAAGTTTAATAGTGCATTTCATTCGACATTTCATGCGCTTTGAGATGCCGCTTAGCCCAATAAGCTATCTGAAATAGGAGCGACGTAAATTGAAGAAATGTGATAGAATTTCGCTGAATTCTTATATTAACCAAAATATAAAATGATCTAATCGGGTCTCTGATTGCCCTATCATAGAAATTTAATAGTGCATTTTACTCGCCATTCCACGCGCTTTAAGATGCCGTCTAGCCCAGAACGCTATCTGAAATTGGAGCGACGTAAGATGAACAAATGTTATTGAATTACGCTGAATTCTTATATTAACCGTAATATAAAATGATCTAATCGTGTCTCTGTTTGCCTTACCCTAGAAGTTTAATATTGCATTTTACTCGCCATTTCATCCGCTTTGAGATGCCGCTTAGCCCAATACGCCAACTGAAATAGGAGCTACGTAAATTGAACAAATGTGATAGAATTTCGCTGAATCCTTATATTAACCAAAATATAAAATGATCTAATCGGGTCTCTGTTTGCCCTACTCTAGAAGTTTAATAGTGCATTTTACTCGTCATTTCATGCGCTTTGAGATGCCGCTTCGCCCAATACGCTATCTGAAATAGGAGCGACGTAAATTGAACAAATGTGATAGAATTTCGCTGAATTCTTTTATTAACCATAATGTGAAATGATCTAATCGGGTCTCTGTTCGCCCTAGCCTAGAAGTTTAATAGTGTATTTCATTCGCCATTTCATGCGCTTTGAAATACCGCTTAGCCCAATACGCTATCTGAAATAGGAGCGACGTAAATTGAACAAATGTGATAGAATTTTCCTGAAATCATATATTAAACAAAATATAAAACGTTCTAATCGGGTCTCTGATTGCCCTACCATAGAAGTTTAGTAGTGCATTTTACTCGCCATTCCACGCGCTTTAAGATGCCGCCTAGCCCAGTACGCTATCTGAAATAGGAGCGACGTAAGTTGAACAAATGTGATAGAATTACGCTGAATTCTTAAATTAACCATAATATAAAATGATCTAATCGGGTCTCTGTTTGCCCTACTCTAGAAGTTTAATAGTGCATTTTACTCGTAATTTCATGCGCTTTGAGATGCCGCTTAGCCCAATACGCTATCTGAAATAGGAGCGATGTAAATTGCACAAATGTGATAGAATTTCGCTGAATTCTTTTATTAACCATAATGTAAGATGATCTAATCGGGTCTCTGTTCGCCCTAGCCTAGAAGTTTAATAGTGCCTTTTATTCGCCATTTCATGCGCTTTGCGGTGCCGCTGAGCCCAATACGCTATCTGAAATAGGATCGACGTAAATTGAACAAATGTGATAGAATTTCCCTGAAATCTTATATAATACAAAATATAAAATGATCGAATCGGGTCTCTGATTGCCCTAGCATAGAAGTTTAGTAGTGCATTTTACTCACCCTTCCACGCGCTTTAAGATGCCGCCCAGCACAGTACGATACCTAAACTAGGAGCGACGTAAGTTGAGCAAATGTAATAGAATTACGCTGAATTCTTATATTAACCGTAATATAAAATGATCTGATCGGGTCTCTGTTTGCCTTACCCTAGAAGTTTAAAAGTGCATTTTACTCGTCATTTCATGAGCTTTGAGATGCCGCTTAGCCCAATACGCTATCTGTAATAGGAGCGACGTAAATTGAACAAATGTGATAGAATTTCCCTGAAATCTTATATTAAACAAAATATAAAATGATCTAATCGGGTCTCTGATTGCCCTATCATAGAAGTTTAATAGTGCATTTTACTCACCCTTCCACGCGCTTTAAGATGCCTCCTAGCCCAGTACGCTATCAGAAATAGGAGCGACGTAAGTTGAACAAATGTGATAGAATTTCGCTGAATTCTTAAATTAACCATAATATAAAATGATCTAATCGGATCTCTGTTTGCCCTACCCTAGAACTTTAATAGTGCATTTTACTCGTTATTTCATGCGCTTTGAGATGCCGCTTAGCCCAATACGCTATCTGAAATAGGAGCGATGTAAATTGAACAAATGTGATAGAATTTCGCTGAATTCTTTTATTAACCATAATGTAAAATGATCTAATCGGGCCTCTGTTCGCCCTAGCCTAGAAGTTTAATAGTGCATTGTACCCGCCATTTCGTGCGCTTTGAGATGCCGCTTAGCCCAATACGCTATCTGAAATAGGAGCGACCTAAGTTAAACAAATGTGATAGAATTTCGCTGAATTCTTTTATTAACCATAATGTGAAATGATCTAATCGGGTCTCTGTTTGCCCTACTCTAGAAGTTTAATAGTGCATTTTACTCGTCATTTCATGCGCTTTGAGATGCCGCTTAGCCCAATACGCTATCTGAAATAGGAGCGATGTAAATTGCACAAATGTGATAGAATTTCGCTGAATTCTTTTATTAACCATAATGTAAGATGATCTAATCGGGTCTCTGTTCGCCCTAGCCTAGAAGTTTAATAGTGCATTTTATTCGCCATTTCATGCGCTTTGCGGTGCCGCTTAGCCCAATACGCTATCTGAAATAGGATCGACGTAAATTGAACAAATGTGATAGAATTTCCCTGAAATCTTATATAATACAAAATATAAAATGATCGAATCGGGTCTCTGATTGCCCTATCATAGAAGTTTAGTAGTGCATTTTACTCACCCTTCCACGCGCTTTAAGAAGCCACCTAGCCCAGTACGCTATCTGAAATAGGAGCGACGTAAATTGAACAAATGTGATACAATTTCGCCGAATTATTGTATCAACCTTAATGTAAAATGATCTAATCGGGTTTCCGTTCGCCCTACCCTAGAAGTTTAATAGTGCATTTCACTCGTCATATCATGCGCTTTGAGATGCCGCTTAGCCCAATAAGGTATCTGAAATAGGAGCGACGTAAATTGAACAAATGTGATAGAATTTCGCTGAATTCTTTTATTAACCAAAAAATAAAATGATCTAATCGGGTTTCCGTTCGCCCTACCCTAGAAGTTTAATAGTGCATTTCACTCGTCATTTCATGCGCTTTGAGATGCCGCTTAGCCCAATAAGGTATCTGAAATAGGAGCGACGTAAAATGAACAAATGTGATAGAATTTCCATGAAATCTTATATTAAACAAAATATAAAACGACCTAACCGGGACTCTGATTGCCCTATCATAGAAGTTTACTATTGCATTTTACTCGCCCTTCCACGCGCTTTAAGATGCCGCCTAGCCCAGTGCGCTATCTGAAATAGAAGCGACGCAAGTTGAACAAATGTGATAGAATTACGCTGAATTCTTATATTAACCGTAATATAAAATGATTTAATCGGGTCTCTGTTTGCCTTACCCTAGAAGTTTAATAGTACATTTAACTCGCCATTTCATGCGCTTTGAGTTGCCGCTCAGCCCAATACGCTATCTGAAATAGGAGCAACGTAAATTAGACAAATGTGATAGAATTTCGCTGAATTCTTTATTTAACCATAATATTAAATGATCTAATCGGGTCTCTGTTTGCCCTACCCTAGAAGTTTAATTGTGCATTTTACTCGCCATTTCTTGCGCTTTGAGATGCCGCTTAGCCCAATACGCTATCTGAAATAGGAGGGACGTAAATTGAACACATGTGATAGTATTTCGCTGAATTCTTATATTTACCAAAATATAAAATGATCTAATCGGGTCTCTGATTGCCCTATCAAAGAAGTGTAGTAGTGCATTTTACTCGTAATTTCATGCGCTTTAAGGTGCCGTCTAGCCCAATCCGCTATCTGAAATTGGAGCGACGTAAATTGAACAAATGTGATACAATTACGCTGCATTCTTATATTAATCATAATATAAGATGATCTAATCGGGTCTCTGATTGCCCTATCATAGAACTTTAATAGTGCATTTTACTCGTCATTTCATGCGCTTTAAGGTGCCGCCCAGCCCAATACATTATGTAAAATAGGAGCGACATAAATTGAACTGACGTGATAGAATTTCGCAGAATTCTTATATTAACAATAATATAATGTGATATACTCGTGTCTCTGATTGCCCTATCATAGAAGTTTAATAGTGCATGTTACTCGACATTTCATGAGCTTTAAGATGCCGCCTATCCCAATACGCTATCTGAAATAGGAGCGTCGGAAATTGAACATATGTGATAGAATTACGCGGCATACTTATCTTAACCATAATTTAAAATGATCTAGTCGGGTCTCTGATTGCCCTATCATGGAAGTTTAATAGTGCACTTTACTCGTCATTTCATGCGCTTTAAGGTGCCGCTTAGGCCAATACGCTGTCTGAAATAGGAGCGACGTAAATTGGGCAAATGTGATAGAATTTCGCTGAATTCTTATATTAACCATAATATAGAATGATCTAATCGTGTCTCTGATTGCCCTATCCTAGAAGTTTAGCAGTGCGTTTTACTCGACGTTTCATGCGCTTTAAGATGCCGCTTAGCCCAATACGCTATCTGAAGTAGGAGCGACGTAAATTGAACAAATGTGATAGAATTTCGCTGAATTCTTATACTAACCATAATATAAAATGATCTAATCGGGTCTCTTATTGCCCTATCATAGAAGGTTAGTACTGCATTTTACTCGTCATTTCATCTGCTTTAAGGTGCCGGCTAGCCCAATACGCTATCTGAAACTGAAGCTACGTAAATTGAACAAGTGTGATAGAGTTTCGCTGAATTCTTAAATTAACCATAATATAAAATGATCTAATCGGGTCTCTGTTTGCCCTAACCTAGAAGTTTAATAGTGCATTCTACTCGTCATTTCATGCGCTTTATTGTGCCGCCTAGCCCAATACGCTATCTGAAATAGGAGCGACGTAAATTGGACAAATGTGATAGAATTACGCTGAATTCTTATATTAATCATAATATAAGATGACCTAATCGGGTCTCCGATTGCCCTATCCGAGAAGTTTAGTAGTGCATTTTGCTCGACATTTCATGCGTCTTAAGATGCCGCATAGCCCAATACGCTATCTGAAATTGGAGCTACGTAAATTGAACTAACGTGCTAGAATTACGCAGAATTCTTATATTAACAATAATATAATATGATATATTCGGGTCTCTGATTGCCCTATCATAGAAGTTTAATAGTGCAGTTTACTCGTCATTTCAAGCTCGTTAAGGTGTCGCTTAGCCCAATACGCTATCAGAAACTGGAGCGACGTAAATTGAACAAATGTGATAGAATTTCGCTGAATTCTTATATTAAACATAATATAGAATGTTCTAATCGGGTCTCTGAATGCCCTATCATAGAAGATTAATAGTGCATTTTCCTCGTCAGTCGATGCGCTTTAAGTTGCCGCCTATCCCAATACGCTATCTGAAATAGGAGCGACGTAAATTGAACAAGTGTGATAGGATTACGCTGAATTCTTATATTAATCATAATATAAGATGACATAATCGGGTCTCTGATTGCCCTATCATAGAAGTTTCGTAGTGCATTTTACTTGCAATTTCATGCGCTTTAAGATGCCGCTTAGCCCAATACGCTATCTGAAGTAGGAGCGACGTAAATTGAACCAACGTGATAGAATTACGCAGAATTCTTATATTAAAAATAATATAGCATGATTTAATCGGGTCTCTGTTCGCCCTAGCCTAGAAGTTTAATAGTGCATTTCACTCGTCATTTCATGCGCTTTGAGATGCCGCTTAGCCCAATAAGGTATCTGAAATAGGAGCGACGTAAATTGAACAAATGTGATAGAATTTCGATGAATTCTTTTATTAACCAAAAAATAAAATGATCTAATCGGGTTTCCGTTCGCCCTATCATAGAACTTTACTATTGCATTTTACTCGCCCTTCCACGCGCTTTAAGATGCCGCCTAGCCCAGTGCGCTATCTGAAATAGAAGCGACGTAAGTTGAACAAATGTGATAGAATTACGCTGAATTCTTATATTAACCGTAATATAAAATGATTTAATCGGGTCTCTGTTTGCCTTACCCTAGAAGTTTAATAGTGCATTTTGCTCGCCATTTCATGCGCTTTGAGTCGCCGCTCATCCCAATACGCTATCTGAAATAGGAGCAACGTAAATTGAACTAATGTGATAGAATTTCGCTGAATTCTTTATTTAACCATAATATTAAATGATCTAATCTGGTCTCTGTTTGCCCTACCCTAGAAGTTTAATTGTGCATTTTACTCGCCATTTCTTCCGCTTTGAGATGCCGCTTAGCACAATACGCTATCTGAAATAGGAGCGCCGTAAATTGAACACATGTGATAGTATTTCGCTGAATTCTTATATTTACCAAAATATAAAATGATCTAATCGGGTCTCTGTTTGCCCTACCCTAGAAGTTTAATAGTGCATTTTACTCGCCATTTCATGCACTTTGAGATGCCGCTTAGCTCAATACGTTATCTGAAATAGGAGAGATGTAAATTGAACAAATGCGATAGAATTTCGCTGAATTCTTTTATTAACCATAATGTAAAATGATCTAATCGGGTCTCTGTTCGCCCTACCCTAGAAGTTTAATAGCTCATTTTACTCGCCATTTCATGCGCTTTGAGATGCCGCTTAGCTCAATACGCTGTCTGAAATAGGAGCGACGTAAGTTGAACAAATGTGATAGAATTTCGCTGAATTCTTAAATTAACCATAATATAAGATGATGTAATCGGATCTCTGTTCGCCCTACCCAAGAAGTTTAATAGTGCATTTCACTCGTCATTTCATGCGCTTTGAGATGTCGCTTAGCCCAATACGCTATCTGAAATAGGAGCGATGTAAATTGAACAAATGTGATAGAATTTCCCTGAAATCTTATATTAAACAAAATATAAAATGATCTAATCGGGACTCTGATTGCCTTACCCTAGAAGTTTAATAGTTCATTTCACTCGCCATTTCATGCGCTTTGAGACGACGCTTAGCCCAATACGCTATCTGAAATAGGAGCGACGTTAATTGAACAACTGTGATAGAATTTCGCTGAATTCTTAAATTAACCTTAATATAAAATGATCTAATCGGGTCTCTGATTGCCCTACCCTAGAAGTTTAATAGTGCATTTTACTCGTCATTTCATGCGCTTTGAGATGCCGCTTAGCACAATACGTTATCTGAAATAGGAAAGATGTAAATTGAACAAATGCGATAGAATTTCGCTGAATTCTTTTATTATCCATAATGTAAAATGATCTAATCGGGTCTCTGTTCGCCCAAGCCTAGAAGTTTAATAGTGCATTTTATTCGCCATTTCATGCGCTTTGCGGTGCCGCTTAGCTCAATACGCTATCTGAAATAGGATCGACGTAAATTGAACAAATGTGATAGAATTTCCCTGAAATCTTATATAATACAAAATATAAAATGATCGAATCGGGTCTCTGATTGCCCTATCATAGAAGTTTAGTCGTGCATTTTACTCACCCTTCCACGCGCTTTAAGATGCCGCTTAGCCCAATACGCTATCTGAAATAGGAGCGACGTAAATTGAACAAATGTGATAGAATTTCGCTGAATTCTTAAATTAACCATAACATAAAATGATCTAATCGGGTCTCTGTTTACCCTACCCTAGAAGTTTAATAGTGCATTTTACTCAACATTTCTTGCGCTTTGTGATGCCGCTTAGCCCAATACGCTATTTGAAATATCAGCGACGTAAATTGAACAAATGTGATAGAATTTCCCTGAAATCTTATATTAAACAAAACATAAAACGACCTAATCGGGACTCTGATTGCCCTATCATAGAAGTTTGCTAGTGCATTTTACTCGCCGTTCCACGCGCTTTAAGATGCCGCCTAGCCCAGTACGCTATCTGAAATAGGAGCGACGTTAATTGAACAACTGTGATAGAATTTCGCTGAATTATTGTATCAACCTTAATGTAAAATGATCTAATCGGGTTTCCGTTCGCCCTACCCTAGAAGTTTAATAGTGCATTTCACTCGTCATTTCATGCGCTTTGAGATGCCGCTTAGCCCAATAAGGTATCTGAAAAAGGAGCGACGTAAATTGAACAAATGTGATAGAATTTCGATGAATTCTTTTATTAACCAAAAAATAAAATGATCTAATCGGGTTTCCGTTCGCCCTACCCTAGAAGTTTAATAGTGCATTTCACTCGTCATTTCATGCGCTTTGAGATGCCGCTTAGCGCAATAAGGTATCTGAAATAGGAGCGACGTAAATTGAACAAATGTGATAGAATTTCCCTGAAATCTTATAAAATACAAAATATAAAATGATCGAATCGGGTCTCTGATTGCCCTATCATAGAAGTTTAGTAGTGCATTTTACTCACCCTTCCACGCGCTTTAAGATGCCGCTTAGCCCAATACGCTATCTGAAATAGGAGCGACGTAAATTGAACAAATGTGATAGAATTTCGCTGAATTCTTAAATTAACCATAACATAAAATGATCTAATCGGGTCTCTGTTTACCCTACCCTAGAAGTTTAATAGTGCATCTCACGCGTCATTTCATGCACTTTGAGATGCCGCTTAGCTCAATACGCTATCTGAAATAGGAGCGACGTAAGTTGAACAAATGTGATAGAATTTCGCTGAATTCTTAAATTAACCATAATATAAAATGATGTAATCGGATGTCTGTTCACCCTACCCAAGTAGTTTAATAATGCATTTCACTCGTCATTTCATGCGCTTTGAGATGTCGCTTAGCCCAATACGCTATCTGAAATAGGAGCGACGTAAATTGAACAAATGTGATAGAATTTCCCTGAAATCTTATATTAAACAAAATATAAAATGATCTAATCGGGACTCTGATTGCCTTATCCTAGAAGTGTAATAGTGCATTTAACTCGCCATTTCATGCGCTTTGAGACGACGCTTAGCCCAATACGCTATCTGAAATAGGAGCGATGTAAATTGAACAAATGTGATAGAATTTCCCTGAAATCTTATATTAAACAAAATATAAAATGATCTAATCGGGACTCTGATTGCCTTACCCTAGAAGTTTAATAGTTCATTTCACTCGCCATTTCATGCGCTTTGAGACGACGCTTAGCCCAATACGCTATCTGAAATAGGAGCGACGTTAATTGAACAACTGTGATAGAATTTCGCTGAATTCTTAAATTAACCTTAATATAAAATGATCTAATCGGGTCTCTGATTGCCCTACCCTAGAAGTTTAATAGTGCATTTTACTCGTCATTTCATGCGCTTTGAGATGCCGCTTAGCACAATACGTTATCTGAAATAGGAAAGATGTAAATTGAACAAATGCGATAGAATTTCGCTGAATTCTTTTATTAACCATAATGTAAAATGATCTAATCGGGTCTCTGTTCGCCCTAGCCTAGAAGTTTAATAGTGCATTTTATTCGCCATTTCATGCGATTTGCGGTGCCGCTTAGCTCAATACGCTATCTGAAATAGGATCGACGTAAATTGAACAAATGTGATAGCATTTCCCTGAAATCTTATATAATACAAAATATAAAATGATCGAATCGGGTCTCTGATTGCCCTATCATAGAAGTTTAGTAGTGCATTTTACTCACCCTTCCACGCGCTTTAAGATGCCGCTTAGCCCAATACGCTATCTGAAATAGGAGCGACGTAAATTGAACAAATGTGATAGAATTTCGCTGAATTCTTAAATTAACCATAACATAAAATGATCTAATCGGGTCTCTGTTTACCCTACCCTAGAAGTTTAATAGTGCATTTCACGCGTCATTTGATGCGCTTTGAGATGCCGCTTAGCCCAATAAGGTATCTGAAATAGGAGCAACGTAAATTGAACAAATGTGATAGAATTTCGTTGAATTCTTATACTAACCAAAATATAAAATGATCTAATCGGGTCTCTGATTGCCCTATCATAGAAGTTTAATAGTGCATTTTACTCGGCATTCCACGCGCTTTAAGATGCCGCCTAGCCCAGTACGCTATGTGAAATAAGAGCGACGTAAATTGACAAATGTGATAGAATTTTGCTGAATTCTTATATTAACCATAATATAAAATGATGTAACCAGGTCTCCGTTCGCCCTACCCAAGAAGTTTAATAGTGCATTTAACTCGTCATTTCAAGCGCTTTGAGATGCCGCTTAGCCCAATACGCTATCTGAAATAAGAGCGACGTAAATTGAACAAATGTGATAGAATTTCCCTGAAATCTTATATTAAACAAAATATAAAATGATCTAATTGGGATTCTGATTGCCCTATCATAGAAGTTTACTAGTGCATTTTACTCGCCCTTCAACGCGCATTAATATGCCGCCCAGCACAGCACGCTATCTGAAATAGGAGCAACGTAAGTTGAACAAATGTGATAGAATTACGCTGAATTCTTATATTAACCGTAACATAAAATGATCTAATCGGGTCTCTGTTTGCCCTACCCTAGAAGTTTAATAGTGCATTTTACTCAACATTTCTTGCGCTTTGTGATGCCGCTTAGCCCAATACGCTATTTGAAATATCAGCGACGTAAATTGAACAAATGTGATAGAATTTCCCTGAAATCTTATATTAAACAAAATATAAAACGACCTAATCGGGACTCTGATTGCCCTATCATAGAAGTTTGCTAGTGCATTTTACTCGCCGTTCCACGCGCTTAAAGATGCCGCCTAGCCCAGTACGCTATCTGAAATAGGAGCGACGTAAGTTGAGCAAATGTAATAGAATTACGCTGAATTCTTATATTAACCGTAATATAAAATGATCTGATCGGGTCTCTGTTTGCCTTACCCTAGAAGTTTAAAAGTGCATTTTACTCGCCATTTCATGAGCTTTGAGATGCCGCTTAGCCCAATACGCTATCTGAAATAGGAGCGATGTAAATTGAACGAATGTGATAGAATTTCGCTGAATTCTTAAAATAACGTTAATGTAAAATGATCTAATCGCATCTCTGTTTGCCTTGTCCTAGGAGTGTAATAGTGCATTTAACTCGCCATTTCATGCGCTTTGAGACGACGCTTAGCCCAATACGCTGTCTGAAATAGGAGCGACGTAAGTTGAACAAATGTGATAGAATTACGCTGAATTCTTAAATTAACCTTAACATAAAATGATCTAATCGGGTCTCTGTTTGCCCTACCCTACAAGTTTAATTGTGCATTTTGCACGCCATTTCATGCGCTTTGAGTTGCCGCTCAGCCCAATACGCTATCTGAAATAGGAGCAACGTAAATTAGACAAATGTGATAGAATTTCGCTGAATTCTTTATTTAACCATAATATTAAATGATCTAATCGGGTCTCTGTTTGCCCTACCCTAGAAGTTTAATTGTGCATTTTACTCGCCATTTCTTGCGCTTTGAGATGCCGCTTAGCCCAATACGCTATCTGAAATAGGAGCGACGTAAATTGAACACATGTGATAGTATTTCGCTGAATTCTTATATTTACCAAAATATAAAATGATCTAATCGGGTCTCTGTTTGCCCTACCCTAGAAGTTTAATAGTGCATTTTACTCGCCATTTCATGCACTTTGAGATGCCGGTTAGCCCAATACGCTATCTGAAATAAGAGCGATGTAAATTGCACAAATGTGATTGAATTTCGCTGAATTCTTTTATTAACCATAATGTAAAATGATCTAACCGGGTCTCTATTCGCCCTAGCCTAGAAGTTTAATAGTGCATCTTATTCGCCATTTCATGCGCTTTGAGATGTCGCTTAGCCCAATACGCTATCTGAAATAGGAGCGACGTAAATTGAACAAATGTGATAGAATTTCCCTGAAATCTTATATTAAACAAAATATAAAATGATCTAATCGGCACTCTGATTGCCTTACCCTAGAAGTTTAATAGTGCATTTTACTCGCCATTTCATGCGCTTTGAGATCCCGCCCAGCCCAATACGCTATCTGAAATAGGAGCGACGTAAATTGAACAAATGTGATAGAATTTCCCTGAAATCTTATATTAAACAAAATATAAAATGATCTAATCGTGTCTCTGTTTGCCCTACCCTAGAAGTTTAATAGTGCATTTTACTCTTCATTTCATGCGCTTTGAGATGCCGCCTAGCCCAGTACGCTATCTGAAATAGGAGCGACGTAAGTTGAACAAATGTGATAGAATTTCGCTGAATTCTTAAATTAACCATAATATAAAATGATCTAATCGGATCTCTGTTTGCCCTACCCTAGAAGTTTAATAGTGCATTTTGCTCGTTATTTCATGCGCTTTGAGATGCCGCTTATCCCAATACGCTATCTGAAATAGGAGCGATGAAAGTTGAACAAATGTGATAGAATTACGCTGAATTCTTATATTAACCGTAATTTAAAATGATCTAATCGGGTCTCTGTTTGCCTTATCCTAGAAGTTTAGTAGTACATTTTATTCGCCATTTCATGCGCTTTGAGATGCCGCTTAGCCCAATACGCTATCTGAAATAGGAGCGACGTAAATTGAACAAATATGAGAGAATTTCGCTGAATTCTTAAATTAACCTTAATATAAAATGATCTAATCGGGTCTCTGTTTGCCTTATCCTAGAAGTTTAGTAGTACATTTTATTCGCCATTTCATGCGCTTTGAGATGCCGCTTAGCCCAATACGCTATCTGAAATAGGAGCGACGTAAATTGAACAAATATGAGAGAATTTCGCTGAATTCTTAAATTAACCTTAATATAAAATGATCTAATCGGGTCTCTGTTTGCCTTACCCTAGAAGTTTAATAGCGCATTTTACTCGCCATTTCATGCGCTTTGATATGCCGCTTAGCCCAATACGCTATCTGAAATAGGAGCGACGTATATTGAACAAATGTGATAGAATTTCGCTGAATGCTTAAATTAACCATAATATAAAATGGTCTGATCGGGTCCCTGTTTGCCCTACCCTAGAAGTTTAATAGTGCATTTTACTCGACATTTCTTGCGCTTTGTGATGCCGCTTAGCCCAATACGCTATCTGAAATATCAGCGACGTAAATTGAACAAATGTGATAGAATTTCGCTGAATTATTGTATCAACCTTAATGTAAAATGATCTAATCGGGTTTCCGTTCGCCCTACCCTAGAAGTTTAATAGTGCATTTCACTCGTCATTTCATGCGCTTTGAGATGTCGCTTAGCCGAATACGCTATCTGAAATAGGAGCGATGTAAATTGAACAAATGTGATAGAATATCCCTGAAATCTTATATTGAACAAAATATAAAATGATCTAATCGGGACTCTGATTGCCTTACCCTAGAAGTTTAATGGTGCATTTTACTCGCCATTTCATGCGCTTTGAGACGACGCTTAGCCCAATACGCTATCTGAAATAGGAGCAACGTAAATTGAACAACTGCGAAAGAATTTCGCTGAATTCTTAAATTAACCTTAATATAAAATGATCTAATCGGGTCTCTGTTTGCCCTACCCTAGAAGTTTAATGGTGCATTTTACTCGTCATTTCATGCGCTTTGAGATGCCGCTTAGCACAATACGTTATCTGAAATAGGAGAGATGTAAATTGAACAAATGCGATAGAATTTCGCTGAATTCTTTTATTAACCATAATGTAAAATGATCTAATCGGGTCTCTGTTCGCCCTACCCTAGAAGTTTAATAGCGCATTTTACTCGCCATTTCATGCGCTTTGAGATGCCGCTTAGCTCAATACGCTGTCTGAAATAGGAGCGACGTAAGTTGAACAAATGTGATAGAATTTCGCTGAATTCTTAAATTAACCATAATATAAAATGATGTAATCGGATCTCTGTTCGCCCTACCCTAGAAGTTTAATAGTGCATTTCACTCGTCGTTTCATGCGCTTTGAGATGCCGCTTATCCCAATACGCTATCTGAAATAGGAGCGATGTAAGTTGAACAAATGTGATAGAATTACGCTGAATTCTTATATTAACCGTAATTTAAAATGATCTAATCGGATCTCTGTTTGCCTTATCCTAGAAGTTTAGTAGTACATTTTATTCGCCATTTCATGCGCTTTGAGATGCCGCTTAGCCCAATACGCTATCTGAAATAGGAGCGATGTAAGTTGAACAAATATGAGAGAATTTCGCTGAATTCTTATATTAACCGTAATTTAAAATGATCTAATCGGGTCTCTGTTTGCCTTATCCTAGAAGTTTAGTAGTACATTTTATTCGCCATTTCATGCGCTTTGAGATGCCGCTTAGCCCAATACGCTATCTGAAATAGGAGCGACGTAAATTGAACAAATATGAGAGAATTTCGCTGAATTCTTAAATTAACCTTAATATAAAATGATCTAATCGGGTCTCTGTTTGCCCTACCCTAGAAGTTTAATAGTGCATTTTACTCGTCATTTCGTGCGCTTTGAGATGCCGCTTAGCCCAATAAGCTATCTGAAATAGGAGCGACGTAAGTTGAACAACTGTGTAGATTTTCGCTGAATCCTTATATTAACCAAAATATAAAATGATCTAATAGGGACTCTGATTGCCCTTTCATAGAAGTTTAATAGTGCATTTTACTGTCCATTCCGCGCGCTTTAAGATGCCGGCTAGCCCAGTACGATATCCGAAATAGGAACGACGTAAATTGAACAAATGTGGTAGAATTTGCCTGAAATCTTATATAAAACAAAATATAAAATGATCTAATCGGGTCTCTGTTTGCCCTACCATAGAAGTTTAATAGTGCATTTTACTCGTCATTTCATGCGCTTTGAGATGCCGCTTAGCCCAATACGCTATTTGAAATAGGAGCGATGTAAATTACACAAATGTGATAAAATTTCGCTGAATTCTTTTATTAACCATAATGTAAAATGATCTAACCGGGTCTCTATTCGCCCTAGCCTAGAAGTTTAATAGTGCATTTTACTCGCCATTTCATGCGCTTTATGATGCCGCTTAGCCCAATACGCTATCTGAAGTAGGAGCGACGTAAATTGCACAAATGTGACAGAATTTCGCTGAATTCCTATATTAACCATAATGTAAAATGATCTAATAGGGTGTCTGTTCATCCTAACCTAGAAGTTTAATAGTGCATTCCACTCGAGATTTCATGCGCTTTGAGATGCCGCTTAGCCCAATACGCTATCTGAAATAGGAGCGGCGTAAATTGAACAAATGTGATAGAATTTCGCGGAATTCTTATATTAAACAAAATATAAAATGATCTAATCGGGTCTCTGTTTGCCCTACCGTAGAAGTTTGATAGTGCGTTTTACTCGCCATTTCATGCGCTTTGAGATGCTGCTTGGCCCAATACGCTATCTGAAATAGGAGCGACGTAGGTTGAACAAATGTGACAGAATTACGCTGAATTCTTATATTAACCGTAATATAAAATGATCTTATCGGGTCTCTGTTTGCCTTACCTTAGAAGTTAGACAGTGCACTTTACTCGCCATTTCATGCGCTTTGAGATGCCGCTTGGCTCAATACGCTGTCTGAAATAGGAGCGACGTAAGTTGAACAAATGTGATAGAATTACGCTGAATTCTTATATTAACCGTAATATAAAATGATATAATTTGGTCTCTGTTTGCCTTACCCTAGAAGTTTAATAGCGCATTTTACTCGCCATTTCATGCGCTTTGATATGCCGCTTAGCCCAATACGCTATCTGAAATAGGAGCGACGTATATTGAACAAATGTGATAGAATTTCGCTGAATGCTTAAATTAACCATAATATAAAATGGTCTGATCGGGTCTCTGTTTGCCCTACCCTAGAAGTTTAATAGTGCATTTTACTCGACATTTCTTGCGCTTTGTGATGCCGCTTAGCCCAATACGCTATCTGAAATATCAGCGACGTAAATTGAACAAATGTGATAGAATTTCGCTGAATTATTGTATCAACCTTAATGTAAAATGATCTAATCGGGTTTCCGTTCGCCCTACCCTAGAAGTTTAATAGTGCATTTCACTCGTCATTTCATGCGCTTTGAGATGTCGCTTAGCCGAATACGCTATCTGAAATAGGAGCGATGTAAATTGAACAAATGTGATAGAATATCCCTGAAATCTTATATTGAACAAAATATAAAATGATCTAATCGGGACTCTGATTGCCTTACCCTAGAAGTTTAATGGTGCATTTTACTCGCCATTTCATGCGCTTTGAGACGACGCTTAGCCCAATACGCTATCTGAAATAGGAGCAACGTAAATTGAACAACTGCGAAAGAATTTCGCTGAATTCTTAAATTAACCTTAATATAAAATGATCTAATCGGGTCTCTGTTTGCCCTACCCTAGAAGTTTAATGGTGCATTTTACTCGTCATTTCATGCGCTTTGAGATGCCGCTTAGCACAATACGTTATCTGAAATAGGAGAGATGTAAATTGAACAAATGCGATAGAATTTCGCTGAATTCTTTTATTAACCATAATGTAAAATGATCTAATCGGGTCTCTGTTCGCCCTACCCTAGAAGTTTAATAGCGCATTTTACTCGCCATTTCATGCGCTTTGAGATGCCGCTTAGCTCAATACGCTGTCTGAAATAGGAGCGACGTAAGTTGAACAAATGTGATAGAATTTCGCTGAATTCTTAAATTAACCATAATATAAAATGATGTAATCGGATCTCTGTTCGCCCTACCCAAGAAGTTTAATAGTGCATTTCACTCGTCGTTTCATGCGCTTTGAGATGTCGCTTAGCCCAATACGCTATCTGAAATAGGAGCGATGTAAATTGAACAAATGTGATAGAATTTCCCTGAAATCTTATATTAAACAAAATATAAAATGATCTAATCGGGACTCTGATTGCCTTACCCTAGAAGTTTAATAGTTCATTTTACTCGCCATTTCATGCGCTTTGAGACGACGCTTAGCCCAATACGCTATCTGAAATAGGAGCGACGTTAATTGAACAACTGTGATAGAATTTCGCTGAATTCTTAAGTTAACCTTAATATAAAATGATCTAATCGGGTCTCTGATTGCCCTACCCTAGAAGTTTAATAGTGCATTTTACACGTCATTTCATGCGCTTTGAGATGCCGCTTAACACAATACGTTATCTGAAATAGGAGAGATGTAAATTGAACAAATGCGATAGAATTTCGCTGAATTCTTTTATTAACCATAATGTAAAATGATCTAATCGGGTCTCTGTCCGCCCTAGCCTAGAAGTTTAATAATGCATTTCACTCGACATTTCATGCGCTTTGAGATGCCGCTTAGCTCAATACGCTGTCTGAAATAGGAGCGACGTAAGTTGAACAAATGTGATAGAATTTCGCTGAATTCTTAAATTAACCATAATATAAAATGATGTAATCGGATCTCTGTTCGCCCTACCCAAGAAGTTTAATAGTGCATTTCACTCGTCGTTTCATGCGCTTTGAGATGTCGCTTAGCCCAATACGCTATCTGAAATAGGAGCGATGTAAATTGAACAAATGTGATAGAATTTCCCTGAAATCTTATATTAAACAAAATATAAAATGATCTAATCGGGACTCTGATTGCCTTACCCTAGAAGTTTAATAGTTCATTTTACTCGCCATTTCATGCGCTTTGAGACGACGCTTAGCCCAATACGCTATCTGAAATAGGAGCGACGTTAATTGAACAACTGTGATAGAATTTCGCTGAATTCTTAAGTTAACCTTAATATAAAATGATCTAATCGGGTCTCTGATTGCCCTACCCTAGAAGTTTAATAGTGCATTTTACACGTCAATTCATGCGCTTTGAGATGCCGCTTAACACAATACGTTATCTGAAATAGGAGAGATGTAAATTGAACAAATGCGATAGAATTTCGCTGAATTCTTTTATTAACCATAATGTAAAATGATCTAATCGGGTCTCTGTCCGCCCTAGCCTAGAAGTTTAATAATGCATTTCACTCGACATTTCATGCGCTTTGAGATCCAGCTTAGCCCAATAAGCTATCTGAAATAGGAGCGACGTAAGTTGAACAACTGTGTAGATTTTCGCTGAATCCTTATATTAACCAAAATATAAAATGATCTAATAGGGACTCTGATTGCCCTTTCATAGAAGTTTAATAGTGCATTTTACTGGCCATTCCGCGCGCTTCAAGATGCCGCATAGCACAGTACGATATCCGAAATAGGAACGACGTAAATTGAACAAATGTGATAGAATTTGCCTGAAATCTTATATAAAACAAAATATAAAATGATCTAATCGGGTCTCTGTTTGACCTACCCTAGAAGTTTAATAGTGCATTTTACTCGTCATTTCATGCGCTTTGAGATGCCGCTTAGCCCATTACGCTATCTGAAATAAGAGCGATGTAAATTGCACAAATGTGATTGAATTTCGCTGAATTCTTTTATTAACCATAATGTAAAATGATCTAACCGGGTCTCTATTCGCCCTAGCCTAGAAGTTTAATAGTGCATCTTATTCGCCATTTCATGCGCTTTGAGATGCCTCTTAGCCCAATACGCTATCTGAAATAGGAGCGACGTAAATTGAACAAATGTGATAGAATTTGCCTGAAATCTTATATAAAACAAAATATAAAATGATCTAATCGGGTCTCTGTTTGACCTACCCTAGAAGTTTAATAGTGCATTTTACTCGTCATTTCATGCGCTTTGAGATGCCGCGTATCCCAATACTCTATCTGAAACAGGAGCGACGTAAATTGAACAAATGTGATATAATTACGCTGAATTCTTATATTAACCGTAACATAAAATGATCTAATCGGGCCTCTGTTTGCCTTACCATAGAAGTTTGATAGTGCATTTTACTCGACATTTCATGCGCTTTGAGATTCCGCTTAGCCCAATACGCTATCTGAAATAGAAGCCACGTAAATTGAACGAATGTGATAGAATTTCGCTGAATTCTTAAATTAACCATAATATAAAATGATCTAATCGGTTCCCTGTTCGCCCTACCCTAGAAGTTTTATAGTGCACTTTACTCGCCATTTCATGCGCTTTGAGATGCAGCTTAGCCTAATACGCTATCTGAAACAGGAGCGTCGTAAATTGAACAAACGTGATAGAATTACGCTGAATTCTTATATTGACCGTAATATAAAATGATCTAATCGGTTCTCTGTTCGCCCTACCGTAGGTGTTTAATAGTGCATTTTACTCGCCATTCCACGCGCTATAAGATGCCGCCTAGCCCAGTACGCTATCTGAAATAGGAGCGACGAAAGTTGCACAAATGTGATAGAATTTTGCTGAATGCTTAAATTAACCATAATATAAAATGATCTAATGTGGTCTCTGTTTGCCCTACCGTAGAAGTTTAATAGTGCATTTTACTCGCCATTTCATGCGCCTTGAGATGCCGCGTAGCACAATACGCTGTCTGATATAGGAGCGACGGAAATTGAACAAATGTGATAGAATTACTCTGAATTCTTATATTAACCGCAATATAAAATGATCTAATCGAGTCTCTGTTCGCCTTACCCTAGTAGTTTAATAGTGAAATTTACTCGCCATTTCATGCGCTTTGAGATGCCGCTTAGCCCAATACGATATCTGAAATAGGTGCGACGTAAATTGAACAAATGTGATAGAATTTCGCTGAATTCTTAAATTAACCATAATATAAAATTATCTAATCGGGTCTCTCTTTGCCCTACCGTTGAAGTTTAATAGTGCATTTTACTCGCCATTTCATGCGCTTTGAGATCCCGCTTGGCCCAATACGGAATCTGAAATAGGAGCGACGTAGATTGAACAAATGTGATAGAATTACGCTGAATTCTTATATTAACCGTAATATAAAATGCTCTAATCGGGTCTCTGTTTGCCTTACCCTAAAAGTTTGATAGTGCATTTTACTTGACATTTCATGCGCTTTGAGATGCCGCGTATCCCAATACTCTATCTGAAACAGGAGCGACGTAAATTGAACAAATGTGATATAATTACGCTGAATTCTTATATTAACCGTAACATAAAATGATCTAATCGGGCCTCTGTTTGCCTTACCCTAGAAGTTTGATAGTGCATTTTACTCGACATTTCATGCGCTTTGAGATTCCGCTTAGCCCAATACGCTATCTGAAATAGAAGCCACGTAAATTGAACGAATGTGATAGAATTTCGCTGAATTCTTAAATTAACCATAATATAAAATGATCTAATCGGTTCCCTGTTCGCCCTACCCTAGAAGTTTTATAGTGCACTTTACTCGACATTTCATGCGCTTTGAGATGCAGCTTAGCCTAATACGCTATCTGAAACAGGAGCGTCGTAAATTGAACAAATGTGATAGAATTACGCTGAATTCTTATATTAACCGTAATATAAAATGATCTATTCGGTTCTCTGTTCGCCCTACCCTAGGTGTTTAATAGTGCATTTTACTCGCCATTCCACGCGCTATAAGATGCCGCCTAGCCCAGTACGCTATCTGAAATAGGAGCGACGAAAGTTGCACAAATGTGATAGAATTTTTTTGAATTCTTAAATTAACCGTAATATAAAATGATCTGTGGTCTCTGTTTGCCCTACCGTAGAAGTTTAATAGTGCATTCCACTCGTCATTTCATGCGCTTTGAGATGCCGCTTAGCCCAATACGCTATCTGAAATAGGAGCGACGTAAATTGAACAAATGTGATAGAATTACGCTGACTTCTTATATTAACCAAAATATAAAATGATCTAATCGGGTCTCTGATTGCCCTATCATAGAAGTTTAATAGTGCATTTTGCTCGCCATTCCACGCGCTTTAAGATGCCGCTTAGCCCAATACGCTATCAGAAATAGGAGCGACGCAAACTGAACAAATGTGATAGAATTTCGCAGAATTCTTATATTAACCAAAATATAAAATGATCTAATCGGGTTTCTGATTGCCCTACCCTAGAAGTTTAATAGTGCATTTTACTCTACATTTCATGCGCCTTGAGATGCCGCTTAGCCCAATACGCTATCTGAAATAGGAGCGACGTAAATTGAACGAACGTGATAGAATTTTGCTGAATTCTTTAATTAACCATAATATAAAATGATCTAATTGGGTCTCTGATTGCCCTACCCTAGAGGTTTAATTGTGCATTTTACACGCCGTCTCGTGCGATTTGAGATGCCGCTTAGCCCAATACGCTATCTGAAATAGGAGCGACGTAAATTGAACAAATGTGATAGAATTACGCTGAATTCTTATATTAACCATAATGTAAAATGATCTAATCGGGTCTCTGTTCGCCCTACCCTAGAAGTATAATAGTGCATTCCACTCGTCATTTCATGCGCTTTGAGATGCCGCTTAGCCCAATACGCTATCTGAAATAGGAGCGACGTAAATTGAACAAATGTGATAGAATTTCGCTGAATTCTTAAATTAACCATAATATAAAATTATCTAATCGGGTCTCTCTTTGCCCTACCGTTGAAGTTTAATAGTGCATTTTACTCGCCATTTCATGCGCTTTGAGATGCCGCTTGGCCCAATACGGAATCTGAAATAGGAGCGACGTAGATTGAACAAATGTGATAGAATTACGCTGAATTCTTATATTAACCGTAATATAAAATGATCTAATCGGGTCTCTGATTGCCCTACCCTAGAAGTTTAATAGTGCATTTTACTCGACATTTCATGCGCTTTGAGATGCCGCTTAGCCCAATACGCTATCTGAAATAGGAGCGACGTAAATTGCACAAATGTGATAGAATTTCGCTGAATTCTTATATTAACCATAATGTAAAATGATCTAACCGGGTCTCTGTTTGCCCTACCCAAGAAGTTTAATAGTGCAATTTACTCGCCATTTCATGCGCTTTGAGATGCCGCTTAGCCCAATACGCTATCTGAAATAGGAGCGGCGTGAATTGAACAAATGTGATAGAATTTCGCTGAATTCTTATATTCAACAAAATATAAAATGATCTAATCGGGTCTCTGTTTGCCCTACCCTAGAAGATTAATAGTGCAGTTTACTCGCCATTTCATGCGCTTTGAGATGCCGCTCAGCGCAATACGCTATCTGCAATAGGAGCGACGTAAATTGAACAAATGTGATAGAATTTCGCTGAATTCTTAAATTAACCATAATATAAAATTATTTAATCGGGTCTCTCTTTGCCCTACCGTTGAAGTTTAATAGTGCATTTTACTCGCCATTTCATGCGCTTTGAGATGCCGCTTGGCCCACAACGGTATCTGAAATAGGAGCGACGTAGATTGAACAAATGTGATAGAATTACGCTGAATGCTTATATTAACCGTAATGTAAAATGATCTAATCGGGTCTCTGTTTGCCCTACCCTAGAAGTTTAATAGTGCAATTTACACGCCATTTCATGCGCTTTGAGATGCCGCTTAGCCTAATACGCTATCTGAAATAGGAGCGGCGTAGATTGAACAAATGTGATAGAATTTTGCTGAATTCTTATATTCAACAAAATATAAAATGATCTAATCGGGTCTCTGTTTGCCCTACCCTAGAAGTTTAATAGTGCAATTTACTCGCCATTTCATGCGCTTTGAGATGCCGCATAGCCCAATACGCTATCTGAAATAGGAGCGACGTAAATTGAACAAATGTGATAGAATTTCGCTGAATTCTTAAATTAACCATAATATAAAATGATCTAATCGGGTCTCTGTTTGCCTTACCCTAGAAGTTTAATAGTGCATTTCACTCGTCATTTCATGCGCTTTGTGATGCCGCTTAGCCCAATACGCTATCTGAAATACGAGCGACGTAAATTGAACAAATGTGATAGAATTTCGCTGAATTCTAATATTAACCAAAATATAAAATGATCTAATCGGGTCTCTGTTCGCCCTACCCTAGAAGTTTAATAGTGCATTTCACTCGTCATTCCACGAGCTTTAGGATGCCGCCTAGCGCAGTAGGCTATCTGAAATAGGAGCGACGTTAATTGAACAAATGTGATAGAATTTCGCTGAATTCTTATATTAACCATAATGTAAAATGATCTAATCGGGTCTCTGTTTGCTTTAGCCTAGAAGTTTAATAGTGCAATTTACTCGCCATTTCATGCGCTTTGAGATGCCGCATAGCCCAATACGCTATCTGAAATTGGAGCGACGTAAATTGAACAAATGTGATAGAATTTCGCTGAATTCTTAAATTAACCATAATATAAAATGATCTAATCGGGTCTCTGTTCGCCCTACCCTAGAAGTTTAATAGTGCATTTTACTCGCCATCCCACGCGCTTTGAGATGCCGCATAGCCCAATACGCTATCTGAAATAGGAGCGACGTAAATTGAACAAATGTGATAGAATTTCGCTGAATTCTTAAATTAACCATAATATAAAATGATCTAATCGGGTCTCTGTTCGCCCCACCCTAGAAGTTTAATAGTGCATTTCACTCGACATTCCACGCGCTTTAGGATGCCGCCTAGCCCAGTAGGTTATCTGAAATAGGAGCGACGTAAATTGAACAAATGTGATAGAATTACGCTGCATTCTTATATTAACCGAAATATAAAATGATATAATCGGGTCTCTGTTTGCCTTACCCTAGAAGTTTAATAGTGATCTTTACTCGCCATTTCATGCGGTTTGAGATGCCGCTTAGCCCAATACGCGAACTGGAACAGGAGCGACGTAAATTGAACAAATGTGATAGAATTTCGCTGAATTCTTATATTAACCAAAATATAACATGATGTAATCGGGTCTCTGATTGCCTTACACTAGAAGTTTAATAGTGCATTTTACTCGCCATTTCATGCACCTTAAGATGTCGCTTAGCCCAATACGCAATCTGAAATAGGAGCGACTTAAATTGGACAAATGTGATAGAATTTCGCTGAATTCCTATATTAACCATAATGTAAAATGATCTAATCGGGTCTCTGTTTGCCCTAACCTAGAAGTGTAATGGTGCATTCCACTCGAGATCTCATGCGCTTTGAGATGCCGCATAGCCCAATACGCTATCTGAAATTGGAGCGACGGAAATTGAACAAATGTAATAGAATTTCGCTGAATTCTTATATTAACCGTAATATAAAATGCTCTAATCGGTTCTCTGTTCGCCCTACCCTTGGTGTTTAATAGTGCATTTTACTCGCCATTCCACGCGCTTTTAGATGCCGCCTAGCCCAGTACGCTATCTGAAATAGGAGCGACGAAAGTTGCACAAATGTGATAGAATTTTGCTGAATTCTTAAATTAACCATAATATAAAATGATCTAATTGGGTCTCTGATTGCCCTACCCTAGAGGTTTAATTGTGCATTTTACACGCCGTCTCGTGCGATTTGAGATGCCGCTTAGCCCAATACGCTATCTGAAATAGGAGCGACGTAAATTGAACAAATGTGATAGAATTACGCTGAATTCTTATATTAACCATAATGTAAAATGATCTAATCGGGTCTCTGTTCGCCCTACCCTAGAAGTTTAATAGTGCATTCCACTCGTCATTTCATGCGCTTTGAGATGCCGCTTAGCCCAATACGCTATCTGAAATAGGAGCGACGTAAATTGAACAAATGTGATAGAATTTCGCTGAATTCTTAAATTAACCATAATATAAAATTATCTAATCGGGTCTCTCTTTGCCCTACCGTTGAAGTTTAATAGTGCATTTTACTCGCCATTTCATGCGCTTTGAGATGCCGCTTGGCCCAATACGGAATCTGAAATAGGAGCGACGTAGATTGAACAAATGTGATAGAATTACGCTGAATTCTTATATTAACCGTAATATAAAATGATCTAATCGGGTCTCTGATTGCCCTACCCTAGAAGTTTAATAGTGCATTTTACTCGACATTTCATGCGCTTTGAGATGCCGCTTAGCCCAATACGCTATCTGAAATAGGAGCGACGTAAATTGCACAAATGTGATAGAATTTCGCTGAATTCTTATATTAACCATAATGTAAAATGATCTAACCGGGTCTCTGTTTGCCCTACCCAAGAAGTTTAATAGTGCAATTTACTCGCCATTTCATGCGCTTTGAGATGCCGCTTAGCCCAATACGCTATCTGAAATTGGAGCGGCGTGAATTGGACAAATGTGATAGAATTTCGCTGAATTCTTATATTCAACAAAATATAAAATGATCTAATCGGGTCTCTGTTTGCCCTACCCTAGAAGATTAATAGTGCAGTTTACTCGCCATTTCATGCGCTTTGAGATGCCGCTCAGCGCAATACGCTATCTGCAATAGGAGCGACGTAAATTGAACAAATGTGATAGAATTTCGCTGAATTCTTAAATTAACCATAATATAAAATTATTTAATCGGGTCTCTCTTTGCCCTACCGTTGAAGTTTAATAGTGCATTTTACTCGCCATTTCATGCGCTTTGAGATGCCGCTTGGCCCACAACGGTATCTGAAATAGGAGCGACGTAGATTGAACAAATGTGATAGAATTACGCTGAATGCTTATATTAACCGTAATGTAAAATGATCTAATCGGGTCTCTGTTTGCCCTACCCTAGAAGTTTAATAGTGCAATTTACACGCCATTTCATGCGCTTTGAGATGCCGCTTAGCCTAATACGCTATCTGAAATAGGAGCGGCGTAGATTGAACAAATGTGATAGAATTTTGCTGAATTCTTATATTCAACAAAATATAAAATGATCTAATCGGGTCTCTGTTTGCCCTACCCTAGAAGTTTAATAGTGCAATTTACTCGCCATTTCATGCGCTTTGAGATGCCGCATAGCCCAATACGCTATCTGAAATAGGAGCGACGTAAATTGAACAAATGTGATAGAATTTCGCTGAATTCTTAAATTAACCATAATATAAAATGATCTAATCGGGTCTCTGTTTGCCTTACCCTAGAAGTTTAATAGTGCATTTCACTCGTCATTTCATGCGCTTTGTGATGCCGCTTAGCCCAATACGCTATCTGAAATACGAGCGACGTAAATTGAACAAATGTGATATAATTTCGCTGAATTCTTATATTAACCATAATGTAAAATGATCTAATCGGGTCTCTGTTCGCCCTAACCGAGAAGTTTAATAGTGCATTGCACTCATCATTTCATGCGCTTCGAGATGCCGCCTAGCCCAGTACGCTAACTGGAATAGGAGCGACGTAAATTGAACAAAAGTGATAGAATTTCGCTGAATTCTTATATTAACCAAAATGTAAAATGATGTAATCGGGTCTCTGATTGCCCTGCCCTAGAGGTTTAATACTGCATTTTATACGCCATCTCATGCGATTTGAGATGCCGCTTAGCACAATACGCTGTCTAAAATAGGAGCGACGGAAATTGAACAAATGTGATAGAATTTCGCTGAATTCTTATATTAACCGTAATTTAAAATGATCTAATCGGGTCTCTGTTCGCCCTACCCTAGAAGTTTAATAGTGCATTTTACTCGCCATTTCATGCGCTTTTAGACGCCGCTTAGTCCAATACGCTGTCTGAAATAGGAGCGACGGAAATTGAACAAATGTGATAGAATTTCGCTGAATTCTTATATCAACCAAAATATAAAATGATCTAATCGGGTCTCTGATTGCCCTACCCTAGAAGTTTAATAGTGCATTTTGCTCTCCAGTTCATGCGCCTTGAGATGCCGCTTAGCCCAATACGCTATCTGAAATAGGAGCGACGTAAATTGAAAAAATGTGATAGAATTTCGCTGCATTCTTATATTAACCATAGTGTAAAATGATCAGATCGGGTCCCTGTTCGCCCTACCCTAGAAGCTTCATAGTGCATTTTACTCGCCATGTCATGCGCTTTGAGATTCCGCTTAGCCTAATACGCTATCTGAAATAGCAGCGACGTAAATTGAACAAATGTGATATAATTTCGCTTAATTCTTATATTAACCATAATGTAAAATGATCTAATCGGGTCTCTGTTCGCCCTACGCTAGAAGTTTAATAGTGCATTCCACTCGTCATTTCATGCGCTTTGAGATGTCGCTTAGTCCAATACGCTATCTGAAATAGGAGCGACGTAAATTGAACAAATGTGATAGAATTTCGCTGAATTCTTATATTAACCATAATGTAAAATGATCTAATCGGGTCTCTGTTCGCCCTAACCGAGAAGTTTAATAGTGCATTGCACTCATCATTTCATGCGCTTCGAGATGCCGCCTAGCCCAGTACGCTAACTGGAATAGGAGCGACGTAAATTGAACAAAAGTGATAGAATTTTGCTGAATTCTTAAATTAACCATAATAGAAAATTGTCTAATCGGGTCTCTGTTTGCCCTACCCTAGAAGTTTAATAGTGCGTTGTACTCGCCATTTCATGCGCTTTGAGATGCCGTTTAGCCTAATACGCTATCTGAAATAGGTGCGACGTAAATTGAACAAATGTGATAGAATTTCGCAGAATTCTTATATTAACCAAAATATAAAATGATCTAATCGGGTCTCTGATTGCCCTATCATAGAAGTTTAATTGAGCATTTTACTCGCCATTCTAGTCGCTTTAAAATGCCGCTTAGCACAATACGCTATGTGAAATAGGAGCGACGCAAATTGAACAAATGTGATAGAATTTCGCTGAATTCTTATATTAACCAAAATATAAAATGATCTAATCGGGTCTCTGATTGCCCTATCATAGAAGTTTAATAGTGCATTTTGCTCGCCATTCCACGCGGTTTAAGATGCCGCTTAGCCCAATACGCTATCTGAAATAGGAGCGACGGAAATTGAACAAATGTGATAGAATTTCGCTGAATTCTTATATTAACCGTAATTTAAAATGATCTAATCGGGTCTCTGTTCGCCCTACCCTAGAAGTTTAATAGTGCATTTTACTCGCCATTTCATGCGCTTTTAGACGCCGCTTAGTCCAATACCATATCTGAAATAGGAGCGACATAAATTGAACAATTGCGATAGAATTCCGCTGCATTCTTATATTAACCATAATGTAAAATGATCTAATCGGGTCTCCGTTCGCCCTACCCTAGAAGTTTAATAGTGTATTCCACTCGTCATTTCATGCGCTTTGAGATGCCGCTTAGTCCAATACGCTATCTGAAATAGGAGCGACGTAAATTGAACAAATGTGATAGAATTACGATGAATTCTTATATTAACCAAAATATAAATTGATCTAATCGGGTCTCTGATTGCCCTATCATAGAAGTTTAACAGTGCATTTTGCTCGCCATTCCACGCGCTTTAAGATGCCGCTTAGCTCAATACGCTATCTGAAATAGGAGCGACGCAAATTGAACAAATGTGATAGAATTTCGCAGAATTCATATATTAACCAAAATATAAAATGATCTAATCGGGTCTCTGATTGCCCTACCCTGGAAGTTTAATATTGCATTTTACTCTCCATTTCATGCGCCTTGAGATGCCGCTTAGCCCAATACGCTATCTGAAACAGGAGCGACTTAAATTGAAAAAATGTGATACAATTTCGCTGAATTCTTATATTAACCATTGTGTAAAATGATCAAATCGGGTCCCTGTTCGCCGTACCCTAGAAGTTTCATAGTGCATTCTACTCGCCATTTCATGCGCTTTGAGATGCCGCTTAGCCCAATACGCTATCTGAAATAGGAGCGACGTAAATTGAACAAACGTGATAGAATTTTTCTGAATTCTTTAATTAACCGTAATATAAAATTATCTGATCGGGTCTCTGATTGCCCTACCCTAAAAGTTTAATAGTGCATTTTACTCGCCATTTCATTCGCTTTGAGATGCCGCTTAGCCCAATACGCTATCTGAAATAGGAGCGATGTAAATTGAACAAATGTGATAGAATTTCCCTGAAATCTTATATTAAACAAAATATAAAATGATCTAATCGGGACTCTGATTGCCTTACCCTAGAAGTTTAATAGTTCATTTTACTCGCCATTTCATGCGCTTTGAGACGACGCTTAGCCCAATAAGCTATCTGAAATAGGAGCGACGTTAATTGAACAACTGTGATAGAATTTCGCTGAATTCTTAAATTAACCTTAATATAAAATGATCTAATCGGGTCTCTGATTGCCCAACCCTAGAAGTTTAATAGTGCATTTTACTCGACATTTCTTGCGCATTGTGATGCCGCTTAGCCCAATACGCTATCTGAAATATCAGCGACGTAAATTGAACAAATGTGATACAATTTCGCTGAATTATTGTATCAACCTTAATGTAAAATGATCTAATCGGGTTTCCGTTCGCCCTACCCTAGAAGTTTAATAGTGCATTTCACTCGTCATATCATGCGCTTTGAGATGCCGCTTAGCTCAATACGCTATCTGAAATAGGTGCGACGTAAGTTGAACAAATGTGATGGAATTTCGCTGAATTCTTAAATTAACCATAATATAAAATGATGTAATCGGATCTCTGTTCACCCTACCCAAGAAGTTTAATAGTGCATTTAACTCGACATTTCATGCGCATTAAGATACTACCTAGCCCAGTACGCTATCTGAAATAGGGGCGACGTAAATTGAACAAATGTGATATAATTACGCCGAATTCTTATATTACCCATAATATAAAATGGTCTAATCGGGTCTTTGATTGCCCTATCAAAGAAGTGTAGTAGTGCATTTTACTCGTAATTTCATGCGCTTTAAGGTGCCGCCCAGCCCAATACATTATGTAAAATAGGAGCGACATAAATTGAACTGACGTGATAGAATTTCGCAGAATTCTTATATTAACAATAATATAATGTGATATACTCGTGTCTCTGATTGCCCTATCATAGAAGTTTAATAGTGCATGTTACTCGACATTTCATGAGCTTTAAGATGCCGCCTATCCCAATACGCTATCTGAAATAGGAGCGTCGGAAATTGAACATATGTGATAGAATTACGCGGCATACTTATCTTAACCATAATTTAAAATGATCTAGTCGGGTCTGTGATTGCCCTATCATGGAAGTTTAATAGTGCACTTTACTCGTCATTTCATGCGCTTTAAGGTGCCGCTTAGGCCAATACGCTGTCTGAAGTAGGAGCGACGTAAATTGAACAAATGTGATAGAATTTCGCTGAATTCTTATATTAACCATAATATAGAATGATCTAATCGTGTCTCTGATTGCCCTATCCTAGAAGTTTAGCAGTGCGTTTTACTCGACGTTTCATGCGCTTTAAGATGCCGCTTAGCCCAATACGCTATCTGAAGTAGGAGCGACGTAAATTGAACAAATGTGATAGAATTTCGCTGAATTCTTATACTAACCATAATATAAAATGATCCAATCGGGTCTCTTATTGCCCTATCATACAAGGTTAGTACTGCATTTTACTCGTCATTTCATCTGCTTTAAGGTGCCGGCTAGCCCAATACGCTATCTGAAACTGAAGCTACGTAAATTGAACAAGTGTGATAGAGTTTCGCTGAATTCTTAAATTAACCATAATATAAAATGATCTAATCGGGTCTCTGTTTGCCCTAACCTAGAAGTTTCATAGTGCATTCTACTCGCCATTTCATGCGCTTTGAGATGCCGCTTAGCCCAATACGCTATCTGAAATAGGCGCGACGTAAATTGAACAAACGTGATAGAATTTTTCTGAATTCTTTAATTAACCGTAATATAAAATTATCTGATCGGGTCTCTGATTGCCCTACCCTAAAAGTTTAATAGTGCATTTTACTCGCCATTTCATTCGCTTTGAGATGCCGCTTAGCCCAATACGCTATCTGAAATAGGAGCGATGTAAATTGAACAAATGTGATAGAATTTCCCTGAAATCTTATATTAAACAAAATATAAAATGATCTAATCGGGACTCTGATTGCCTTACCCTAGAAGTTTAATAGTTCATTTTACTCGCGATTTCATGCGCTTTGAGACGACGCTTAGCCCAATACGCTATCTGAAATAGGAGCGACGGTAATTGAACAACTGTGATAGAATTTCGCTGAATTCTTAAATTAACCTTAATATAAAATGATCTAATCGGGTCTCTGATTGCCCAACCCTAGAAGTTTAATAGTGCATTTTACTCGACATTTCTTGCGCTTTGTGATGCCGCTTAGCCCAATACGCTATCTGAAATATCAACGACGTAAATTGAACAAATGTGATACAATTTCGCTGAATTATTGTATCAACCTTAATGTAAAATGATCTAATCGGGTTTCCGTTCGCCCTACCCTAGAAGTTTAATAGTGCATTTCACTCGTCATATCATGCGCTTTGAGATGCCGCTTAGCCCAATAAGGTATCTGAAATAGGAGCGACGTAAATTGAACAAATGTGATAGAATTTCGCTGAATTCTTTTATTAACCAAAAAATAAAATGATCTAATCGGGTTTCCGTTCGCCCTACCCTAGAAGTTTAATAGTGCATTTCACTCGTCATTTCATGCGCTTTGAGATGCCGCTTAGCCCAATAAGGTATCTGAAATAGGAGCGACGTAAAATGAACAAACGTGATAGAATTACGATGAATTCTTATATTAACCAAAATATAAATTGATCTAATCGGGTCTCTGATTGCCCTATCATAGAAGTTTAACAGTGCATTTTGCTCGCCATTCCACGCGCTTTAAGATGCCGCTTAGCTCAATACGCTATCTGAAATAGGAGCGACGCAAATTGAACAAATGTGATAGAATTTCGCAGAATTCATATATTAACCAAAATATAAAATGATCTAATCGGGTCTCTGATTGCCCTACCCTGGAAGTTTAATATTGCATTTTACTCTCCATTTCATGCGCCTTGAGATGCCGCTTAGCCCAATACGCTATCTGAAACAGGAGCGACTTAAATTGAAAAAATGTGATACAATTTCGCTGAATTCTTATATTAACCATTGTGTAAAATGATCAAATCGGGTCCCTGTTCGCCGTACCCTAGAAGTTTCATAGTGCATTCTACTCGCCATTTCATGCGCTTTGAGATGCCGCTTAGCCCAATACGCTATCTGAAATAGGAGCGACGTAAATTGAACAAACGTGATAGAATTTTTCTGAATTCTTTAATTAACCGTAATATAAAATTATCTGATCGGGTCTCTGATTGCCCTACCCTAAAAGTTTAATAGTGCATTTTACTCGCCATTTCATTCGCTTTGAGATGCCGCTTAGCCCAATACGCTATCTGAAATAGGAGCGATGTAAATTGAACAAATGTGATAGAATTTCCCTGAAATCTTATATTAAACAAAATATAAAATGATCTAATCGGGACTCTGATTGCCTTACCCTAGAAGTTTAATAGTTCATTTTACTCGCCATTTCATGCGCTTTGAGACGACGCTTAGCCCAATAAGCTATCTGAAATAGGAGCGACGTTAATTGAACAACTGTGATAGAATTTCGCTGAATTCTTAAATTAACCTTAATATAAAATGATCTAATCGGGTCTCTGATTGCCCAACCCTAGAAGTTTAATAGTGCATTTTACTCGACATTTCTTGCGCATTGTGATGCCGCTTAGCCCAATACGCTATCTGAAATATCAGCGACGTAAATTGAACAAATGTGATACAATTTCGCTGAATTATTGTATCAACCTTAATGTAAAATGATCTAATCGGGTTTCCGTTCGCCCTACCCTAGAAGTTTAATAGTGCATTTCACTCGTCATATCATGCGCTTTGAGATGCCGCTTAGCTCAATACGCTATCTGAAATAGGTGCGACGTAAGTTGAACAAATGTGATGGAATTTCGCTGAATTCTTAAATTAACCATAATATAAAATGATGTAATCGGATCTCTGTTCACCCTACCCAAGAAGTTTAATAGTGCATTTAACTCGACATTTCATGCGCATTAAGATACTACCTAGCCCAGTACGCTATCTGAAATAGGGGCGACGTAAATTGAACAAATGTGATATAATTACGCCGAATTCTTATATTACCCATAATATAAAATGGTCTAATCGGGTCTTTGATTGCCCTATCAAAGAAGTGTAGTAGTGCATTTTACTCGTAATTTCATGCGCTTTAAGGTGCCGTCTAGCCCAATCCGCTATCTGAAATTGGAGCGACGTAAATTGAACAAATGTGATACAATTACGCTGCATTCTTATATTAATCATAATATAAGATGATCTAATCGGGTCTCTGATTGCCCTATCATAGAAGTTTAATAGTGCATTTTACTCGTCATTTCATGCGCTTTAAGGTGCCGCCCAGCCCAATACATTATGTAAAATAGGAGCGACATAAATTGAACTGACGTGATAGAATTTCGCAGAATTCTTATATTAACAATAATATAATGTGATATACTCGTGTCTCTGATTGCCCTATCATAGAAGTTTAATAGTGCATGTTACTCGACATTTCATGAGCTTTAAGATGCCGCCTATCCCAATACGCTATCTGAAATAGGAGCGTCGGAAATTGAACATATGTGATAGAATTACGCGGCATACTTATCTTAACCATAATTTAAAATGATCTAATCGGGACTCTGATTGCCTTACCCTAGAAGTTTAATAGTTCATTTTACTCGCGATTTCATGCGCTTTGAGACGACGCTTAGCCCAATACGCTATCTGAAATAGGAGCGACGGTAATTGAACAACTGTGATAGAATTTCGCTGAATTCTTAAATTAACCTTAATATAAAATGATCTAATCGGGTCTCTGATTGCCCAACCCTAGAAGTTTAATAGTGCATTTTACTCGACATTTCTTGCGCTTTGTGATGCCGCTTAGCCCAATACGCTATCTGAAATATCAACGACGTAAATTGAACAAATGTGATACAATTTCGCTGAATTATTGTATCAACCTTAATGTAAAATGATCTAATCGGGTTTCCGTTCGCCCTACCCTAGAAGTTTAATAGTGCATTTCACTCGTCATATCATGCGCTTTGAGATGCCGCTTAGCCCAATAAGGTATCTGAAATAGGAGCGACGTAAATTGAACAAATGTGATAGAATTTCGCTGAATTCTTTTATTAACCAAAAAATAAAATGATCTAATCGGGTTTCCGTTCGCCCTACCCTAGAAGTTTAATAGTGCATTTCACTCGTCATTTCATGCGCTTTGAGATGCCGCTTAGCCCAATAAGGTATCTGAAATAGGAGCGACGTAAAATGAACAAACGTGATAGAATTTCCATGAAATCTTATATTAAACAAAATATAAAACGACCTAACCGGGACTCTGATTGCCCTATCATAGAAGTTTACTATTGCATTTTACTCGCCCTTCCACGCGCTTTAAGATGCCGCCTAGCCCAGTGCGCTATCTGAAATAGAAGCGACGCAAGTTGAACAAATGTGATAGAATTACGCTGAATTCTTATATTAACCGTAATATAAAATGATTTAATCGGGTCTCTGTTTGCCTTACCCTAGAAGTTTAATAGTGCATTTAACTCGCCATTTCATGCGCTTTGAGACGACGCTTAGCCCAATAAGCTATCTCAAATAGGAGCAACGTAAATTGAACAACTGCGATAGAATTTCGCTGAATTCTTAAATTAACCTTAACATAAAATGATCTAATCGGGTCTCTGTTTGCCCTACCCTAGAAGTTTAATTGTGCATTTTGCACGCCATTTCATGCGCTTTGAGTTGCCGCTCAGCCCAATACGCTATCTGAAATAGGAGCAACGTAAATTAGACAAATGTGATAGAATTTCGCTGAATTCTTTATTTAACCATAATATTAAATGATCTAATCGGGTCTCTGTTTGCCCTACCCTAGAAGTTTAATTGTGCATTTTACTCGCCATTTCTTGCGCTTTGAGGTGCCGCTTAGCCCAATACGCTATCTGAAATAGGAGCGACGTAAATTGAACACATGTGATAGTATTTCGCTGAATTCTTATATTTACCAAAATATAAAATGATCTAATCGGGTCTCTGTTTGCCCTACCCTAGAAGTTTAATAGTGCATTTTACTCGCCATTTCATGCACTTTGAGATGCCTCTTAGCTCAATACGCTATCTGAAATAGGTGCGACGTAAGTTGAACAAATGTGATGGAATTTCGCTGAATTCTTAAATTAACCATAATATAAAATGATGTAATCGGATCTCTGTTCACCCTACCCAAGAAGTTTAATAGTGCATTTAACTCGACATTTCATGCGCATTAAGATACTACCTAGCCCAGTACGCTATCTGAAATAGGGGCGACGTAAATTGAACAAATGTGATATAATTACGCCGAATTCTTATATTACCCATAATATAAAATGGTCTAATCGGGTCTTTGATTGCCCTATCAAAGAAGTGTAGTAGTGCATTTTACTCGTAATTTCATGCGCTTTAAGGTGCCGTCTAGCCCAATCCGCTATCTGAAATTGGAGCGACGTAAATTGAACAAATGTGATACAATTACGCTGCATTCTTATATTAATCATAATATAAGATGATCTAATCGGGTCTCTGATTGCCCTATCATAGAAGTTTAATAGTGCATTTTACTCGCCATTTCATGCGCTTTAAGGTGACGCTTAGCCCAATACGCTATCAGAAACTGGAGCGACGTAAATTGAACAAATGTGATAGAATTTCGCTGAATTCTTATATTAAACATAATATAGAATGTTCTAATCGGGTCTCTGAATGCCCTATCATAGAAGATTAATAGTGCATTTTCCTCGTCAGTCGATGCGCTTTAAGTTGCCGCCTATCCCAATACGCTATCTGAATTAGGAGCGACGTAAATTGAACAAGTGTGATAGGATTACGCTGAATTCTTATATTAATCATAATATAAGATGACATAATCGGGTCTCTGATTGCCCTATCATAGAAGTTTCGTAGTGCATTTTACTTGCAATTTCATGCGCTTTAAGATGCCGCTTAGCCCAATACGCTATCTGAAGTAGGAGCGACGTAAATTGAACCAACGTGATAGAATTACGCAGAATCCTTATATTAAAAATAATATAGCATGATTTAATCGGGTCTCTGTTCGCCCTAGCCTAGAAGTTTAATAGTGCATTTTATTCGCCATTTCATGCGCTTTGAGATGCCGCTTAGCCCAATACGCTATCTGAAGTTGGAGTGACGTAAATTGAACAAATATGATAGAATTTCGCTGAATTCTTATATTAACCATAATATAAAATGATCTAATCGGGTCTCTGATTGCCCTATCATAGCAGGTTAGTAGTGCATTTTACTTGTCATCCCACGCGCTTTAAGATGCCGTCTAGCCAAAACGCTATATGAAATAGGAAAGACGTAAATTGAACAAATGTAATAGAATTACGCAGAATACTTATCTTAACCATAATTTAAAATGATCTAATCGGGTCTCTGATTGCCCTATCACAGAAGCTTAATAGTGCATTTTACTCGTCATTTCATGCGCTTTCAGGTGCCGCTTAGCCCAATACGCTGTCTGAAATAGGAGCGACGTAAATTGGGCAAATGTGATAGAATTTCGCTGAATTCTTATATTAACCATAATATTGAATGATCTAATCGAGTCTCTGATTGCCCTATCCTAGAAGTTTAGTAGTGCGTTTGACTCGACATTTCATGCGCTTTAAGATGCCGCTTAGCCCAATACGCTATCTGAAGTAGGAGCGACGTAAATTGAACAAATGTGATAGAATTTCGCTGAATTCTTATACTAACCATAATATAAAATGATCTAATCGGGTCTCTTATTGCCCTATCATAGAAGGTTAGTAGTGCATTTTACTCGTCATTTCATCTGCTTTAATGTGCCGGCTAGCCCAGAACGCTATCTGAAACTGGAGCTACGTAAATTGATCAAGTGTGATAGAGTTTCGCTGAATTCTTAAATTAACCATAATATAAAATGATCTAATCGGGTCTCTGGTTGCCCTAATCTAGAAGTTTAATAGTGCATTCTACTCTTCATTGCATGCGCTTTATGGTGCCGCCTAGCCCAATACGCTATCTGAAATAGGACCGACATAAATTGAACAAATGTGATCGAATTACGCAGAATTCTTATATTAACAATAATATAAAATGATCTAATCGGGTCTCTGGTTGCCCTATCATAGAAGTTTAATAGTGCATTTTACTCGTCATTTCATGCGCTTTAAGGTGCCGCCTATCCCAGTACGCTATCTGAAATAGGAGCGACGTAAATTGAACAAATGTGATAGAATTACGCTGAATTCTTATATTAATCATAATATAAGATGACCTAATCGGGTCTCCGATTGCCCTATCCGAGAAGTTTAGTAGTGCATTTTGCTCGACATTTCATGCGTCTTAAGATGCCGCATAGCCCAATACGCTATCTGAAATTGGAGCTACGTAAATTGAACAAACGTGATAGAATTACGCAGAATTCTTATATTAACAATAATATAATATGATATATTCGGGTCTCTGATTGCCCTATCATAGAAGTTTAATAGTGCATTTTACTCGTCATTTCATGCGCTTTAAGGTGCCGCCCAGCCCAATACATTATGTAAAATAGGAGCGACATAAATTCAACAAATGTGATAGAATTACGCAGAATCCTTATATTAACCATAATATAGAATGATTTAGTCGGGTCTCTGATTGCCCTATCGTAGAAGCTTAATAGAGCATTTTACTGGTCATTCCATGCGCTTTAAAGTGCCGCCTATCACAATACGCTATCTGGAATAGGTGCGTCGTAAATTGAACAAATGTGATAGAATTACGCAGAATTCTTATATTAACCATAATATAAAATGATCTAATCGGGTCTCTGGTTGACCTATCATAGAAGTTTAATAGTGCATTTTACTCGCCATTCCACGCGCTTTAAGATGCCGTCTAGCCCAGAACGCTATATGAAATTGGAGCGACGTAAGTTGAACAAATGTGATAGAATTACGCTGAATTCTTATATTAACCGTAATATAAAATGATCAAATCGTGTCTCTGTTTGCCTTACCCTAGAAGTTTAATAGTGCATCTTACTCGCCATTTCATGCGCATTGAGATGCCGCTTAGCCCAATACGCTACCTGAAATAGGAGCGACGTAAATTGAACAAATGTGATAGAATTTCGCTGAATTCTTAAATTAACCATAATATAAAATGATCTAATCGGGTCTCTGTTTGCCCTACCCTAGAAGTTTAATAGTGCATTTTACTCGTCATTTCATGCGGTTTGAGATGACGCTTAGCCCAATACGCTATCTGAAATAGGAGAGATGTAAATTGAACAAATGTGATAGAATTTCGCTGAATTCTTTTATTAACCATAATGTAAATTGATCTAATCGGGCCTCTGTTCGCCCTAGCCTAGAAGTTTAATAGTGCACTTTATTCGCCATTTCATGCGCTTTGAGATGCCGCTTAGCCCAATACGCTATCTGAAATAGGAGCGACGTAAATTGAACAAATGTGATAGAATTTCCCTGAAATCTTATATTAACCAAAATATAAAATGATCTAATCGGGTCTCTGATTGCCCTACCATAGAAGTTTAATAGTGCATTTTACTCGCCATTCCACGCGCTTTAAGGTGCCGCCTAGCCCAGTACGCTACCTGAAATTGGAGCGACGTAAGTTGAACAAATGTTATTGAATTACGCTGAATTCTTATATTAACCGTAATATAAAATGATCTAATCGTGTCTCTGTATGCCTTACCCTAGAAGTTTAATATTGCATTTTACTCGCCATTTCATCCGCTTTGAGATGCCGCTTAGCGCAATACGCCAACTGAAATAGGAGCTACGTAAATTGAACAAATGTGATAGAATTTCGCTGAATCCTTATATTAACCAAAATATAAACTGATCTAATCGGGTCTCTGTTTGCCCTACTCTAGAAGTTTAATAGTGCATTTTACTCGTCATTTCATGCGCTTTGAGATGCCGCTTCGCCCAATACGCTATCTGAAATAGGAGCGACGTAAATTGAACAAATGTGATAGAATTTCCCTGAATTCTTTTATTAACCATAATGTGAAATGATCTAATCGGGTCTCTGTTCGCCCTAGCCTAGAAGTTTAATAGTGTATTTCATTCGCCATTTCATGCGCTTTGAAATACCGCTTAGCCCAATACGCTATCGGAAATAGGAGCGACGTAAATTGAACAAATGTGATAGAATTTTCCTGAAATCATATATTAAACAAAATATAAAATGTTCTAATCGGGTCTCTGATTGCCCTACCATAGAAGTTTAGTAGTGCATTTTACTCGCCATTCCACGCGCTTTAAGATGCCGCCTAGCCCAGTACGCTATCTGAAATAGGAGCGACGTAAGTTGAACAAATGTGATAGAATTACGCTGAATTCTTAAATTAACCATAATATAAAATGATCTAATCGGGTCTCTGTTTGCCCTACTCTAGAAGTTTAATAGTGCATTTTACTCGTCATTTCATGCGCTTTGAGATGCCGCTTAGCCCAATACGCTATCTGAAATAGGAGCGACGTAAATTGAACAAATGTGATAGAATTTCGCTGAATTCTTTTATTTACCATAATGTGAAATGATCTAATCGGGTCTCTGTTCGCCCTAGCCTAGAAGTTTAATAGTGTATTTCATTCGCCATTTCATGCGCTTTGAAATACCGCTTAGCCCAATACGCTATCTGAAATAGGATCGACGTAAATTGAACAAATGTGATAGAATTTCCCTGAAATCTTATATTAAACAAAATATAAAATGATCTAATCGGGTCTCCGATTACCCTATCATAGAAGTTTGGTAGTGCATTTTACTCGTCATTTCATGCGCTTTGAGATGACGCTTAGCCCAATACGCTATCTGAAATAGGATCGACGTAAATTGAACAAATGTGATAGAATTTCCCTGAAATCTTATATAATACAAACTATAAAATGATCGAATCGGGTCTCTGATTGCCCTATCATAGAAGTTTAGTAGTGCATTTTACTCAGCCTTCCACGCGATTTAAGATGCCGCTTAGCCCAATACGCTATCTGAAATAGGAGCGACGTAAATTGAACAAATGTGATAGAATTTCGCTGAAGTCTTAAATTAACCATAACATAAAATGATCTAATCGGGTCTCTGTTTACCCTATCCTAGAAGTTTAATAGTGCATTTCACGCGTCATTTGATGCGCTTTGAGATGCCGCTTAGCCCAATAAGGTATCTGAAATAGGAGCAACGTAAATTGAACAAATGTGATAGAATTTCGTTGAATTCTTATACTAACCAAAATATAAAATGATCTAATCGGGTCTCTGATTGCCCTATCATAGAAGTTTAATAGTGCATTTTACTCGGCATTCCACGCGCTTTAAGATGCCGCCTAGCCCAGTACGCTATGTGAAATAGGAGCGACGTAAATTGAACAAATGTGATAGAATTTTGCTGAATTCTTATATTAACCATAATATAAAATGATGTAACCAGGTCTCTGTTCGCCCTACCCAAGAAGTTTAATAGTGCATTTAACTCGTCATTTCAAGCGCTTTGAGATGCCGCTTAGCCCAATACGCTATCTGAAATAAGAGCGACGTAAATTGAACAAATGTGATAGAATTTCCCTGAAATCTTATATTAAACAAAATATAAAATGATCTAATTGGGATTCTGATTGCCCTATCATAGAAGTTTACTAGTGCATTTTACTCACCCTTCAACGCGCATTAATATGCCGCCCAGCACAGCACGCTATCTGAAATAGGAGCGACGTAAGTTGAACAAATGTGATAGAATTACGCTGAATTCTTATATTAACCGTAACATAAAATGATCTAATCGGGTCTCTGTTTGCCCTACCCTAGAAGTTTAACAGTGCATCTGACTCGCCATTTCTTGCGCTTTGAGATGCCGCTTAGCTCAATACGCTATCTGAAATATCAGCGACGTAAATTGAACAAATGTGATAGAATTTCCCTGAAATCTTATATTAAACAAAATATAAAACGACCTAATCGGGACTCTGATTGCCCTATCATAGAAGTTTACTAGTGCATTTTACTCGCCGTTCCACGCGCTTTAAGATGCCGCCTAGCCCAGTACGCTATCTGAAATAGGAGCGACGTAAGTTGAGCAAATGTAATAGAATTACGCTGAATTCTTATATTAACCGTAATATAAAATGATCTGATCGGGTCTCTGTTTGCCTTACGCTAGAAGTTTAAAAGTGCATTTGACTCGCCATTTCATGAGCTTTGAGATGCCGCTTAGCCCAATACGCTATCTGAAATACGAGCGATGTAAATTGAACGAATGTGATAGAATTTCGCTGAATTCTTAAATTAACGTTAATGTAAAATGATCTAATCGCATCTCTGTTTGCCTTGTCCTAGGAGTGTAATAGTGCATTTCACTCGTCATTTCATGCGCTTTGAGATGCCGCTTGGCTCAATATGCTGTCTGAAATAGGAGCGACGTAAGTTGAACAAATGTGATAGAATTACGCTGAATTCTTATATTAACCGTAATATAAAATGATCTAATTGGGTCTCTGTTTGCCTTACCCTAGAAGTTTAATAGCGCATTTTACTCGCCATTTCATGCGCTTTGATATGCCGCTCAGCCCAATACGCTATCTGAAATAGGAGCGACGTATATTGAACAAATGTGATAGAATTTCGCTGAATGCTTAAATTAACCATAATATAAAATGATCTGATCGGGTCTCTGTTTGCCCTACCCTAGAAGTTTAATAGTGCATTTTACTCGACAGTTCTTGCGCTTTGTGATGCCGCTTAGCCCAATACGCTATCTGAAATATCAGCGACGTAAATTGAACAAATGTGATAGAATTTCGCTGAATTATTGTATCAACCTTAATGTAAAATGATCTAATCGGGTTTCCGTTCGCCCTACCCTAGAAGTTTAATAGTGCATTTCACTCGTCATTTCATGCGCTTTGAGATGCCGCTTAGCCCAATAAGGTATCTGAAATAGGAGCGACGTAAATTGAACAAATGTGATAGAATTTCGATGAATTCTTTTATTAACCAAAAAATAAAATGATCTAATCGGGTTTCCGTTCGCCCTATCAAAGAACTTTACTATTGCATTTTACTCGCCCTTCCACGCGCTTTAAGATGCCGCCTAGCCCAGTGCGCTATCTGAAATAGAAGCGACGTAAGTTGAACAAATGTGGTAGAATTACGCTGAATTCTTATATTAACCGTAATATAAAATGATTTAATCGGGTCTCCGTTTGCCTTACCCTAGAAGTTTAATAGTGCATTTTGCTCGCCATTTCATGCGCTTTGAGTCGCCGCTCATCCCAATACGCTATCTGAAATAGGAGCAACGTAAATTGAACAAATGTGATAGAATTTTGCTGAATTCTTTATTTAACCATAATTTTAAATGATCTAATCTGGTCTCTGTTTGCCCTACCCCAGAAGTTTAATTGTGCATTTTACTCGCCATTTCTTCCGCTTTGAGATGCCGCTTAGCCCAATACGCTATCTGAAATAGGAGCGCCGTAAATTGAACACATGTGATAGTATTTCGCTGAATTCTTATATTTACCAAAATATAAAATGATCTAATCGGGTCTCTGTTTGCCCGACCCTAGAAGTTTAATAGTGCATTTTACTCGCCATTTCATGCACTTTGAGATGCCGCTTAGCTCAATACGCTATCTGAAATAGGAGCGACGTAAGTTGAACAAATGTGATAGAATTTCGCTGAATTCTTAAATTAACCATAATATAAAATGATGTACTCGGATGTCTGTTCACCCTACCCATGTAGTTTAATAATGCATTTCACTCGTCATTTCATGCGCTTTGAGATGTCGCTTAGCCCAATACGCTATCTGAAATAGGAGCGACGTAAATTGAACAAATGTGATAGAATTTCCCTGAAATCTTATATTAAACAAAATATAAAATGATCTAATCGGGACTCTGATTGCCTTATCCTAGAAGTTTAATAGTGCATTTAACTCGCCATTTCATGCGCTTTGAGACGACGCTTAGCCCAATACGCTCTCTGAAATAGGAGCAACGTAAATTGAACAACTGCGAAAGAATTTCGCTGAATTCTTAAATTAACCTTAATATAAAATGATCTAATCGGGTCTCTGTTTGCCCTACCCTAGAAGTTTGATAGTGCATTTTACTCGTCATTTCATGCGCTTTGAGGTGCCGCTTAGCACAATACGTTATCTGAAATAGGAGAGATGTAAATTGAACAAATGCGATAGAATTTCGCTGAATTCTTTTATTAACCATAATGTAAAATGATCTAATCGGGTCTCTGTTCGCCCTACCCTAGAAGTTTAATAGCTCATTTTACTCGCCATTTCATGCGCTTTGAGATGCCGCTTAGCTCAATACGCTGTCTGAAATAGGAGCGACGTAAGTTGAACAAATGTGATAGAATTTCGCTGAATTCTTAAATTAACCATAATATAAAATGATGTAATCGGATCTCTGTTCGCCCTACCCAAGAAGTTTAATAGTGCATTTCACTGGTCATTTCATGCGCTTTGAGATGTCGCTTAGCCCAATACGCTATCTGAAATAGGAGCGATGTAAATTGAACAAATGTGATAGAATTTCCCTGAAATCTTATATTAAACAAAATATAAAATGATCTAATCGGGACTCTGATTGCCTTACCCTAGAAGTTTAATAGTTCATTTCACTCGCCATTTCATGCGCTTTGAGACGACGCTTAGCCCAATACGCTATCTGAAATAGGAGCGACGTTAATTGAACAACTGCGAAAGAATTTCGCTGAATTCTTAAATTAACCTGAATATAAAATGATCTAATCGGGTCTCTGTTTGCCCTACCCTAGAAGTTTGATAGTGCATTTTACTCGTCATTTCATGCGCTTTGAGGTGCCGCTTAGCACAATACGTTATCTGAAATAGGAGAGATGTAAATTGAACAAATGCGATAGAATTTCGCTGAATTCTTTTATTAACCATAATGTAAAATGATCTAATCGGGTCTCTGTTCGCCCTACCCTAGAAGTTTAATAGCTCATTTTACTCGCCATTTCATGCGCTTTGAGATGCCGCTTAGCTCAATACGCTGTCTGAAATAGGAGCGACGTAAGTTGAACAAATGTGATAGAATTTCGCTGAATTCTTAAATTAACCATAATATAAAATGATGTAATCGGATCTCTGTTCGCCCTACCCAAGAAGTTTAATAGTGCATTTCACTCGTCATTTCATGCGCTTTGAGATGTCGCTTAGCCCAATACGCTATCTGAAATAGGAGCGATGTAAATTGAACAAATGTGATAGAATTTCCCTGAAATCTTATATTAAACAAAATATAAAATGATCTAATCGGGACTCTGATTGCCTTACCCTAGAAGTTTAATAGTTCATTTCACTCGCCATTTCATGCGCTTTGAGACGACGCTTAGCCCAATACGCTATCTGAAATAGGAGCGACGTTAATTGAACAACTGTGATAGAATTTCGCTGAATTCTTAAATTAACCTTAATATAAAATGATCTAATCGGGTCTCTGATTGCCCCACCCTAGAAGTTTAATAGTGCATTTTACTCGCCATTTCATGCACTTTGAGATGCCGCTTAGCACAATACGTTATCTGAAATAGGAAAGATGTAAATTGAACAAATGCGATAGAATTTCGCTGAATTCTTTTATTAACCATAATGTAAAATGATCTAATCGGGTCTCTGTTCGCCCTAGCCTAGAAGTTTAATAGTGCATTTTATTCGCCATTTCATGCGCTTTGCGGTGCCGCTTAGCTCAATACGCTATCTGAAATAGGATCGACGTAAATTGAACAAATGTGACAGAATTTCCCTGAAATCTTATATAATACAAAATATAAAATGATCGAATCGGGTCTCTGATTGCCCTATCATAGAAGTTTAGTCGTGCATTTTACTCACCCTTCCACGCGCTTTAAGATGCCGCTTAGCCCAATACGCTATCTGAAATAGGAGCGACGTAAATTGAACAAATGTGATAGAATTTCGCTGAATTCTTAAATTAACCATAACATAAAATGATCTAATCGGGTCTCTGTTTACCCTACCCTAGAAGTTTAATAGTGCATTTCACGCGTCATTTGATGCGCTTTGAGATGCCGCTTAGCCCAATAAGGTATCTGAAATAGGAGCAACGTAAATAGAACAAATGTGATAGAATTTCGTTGAATTCTTATACTAACCAAAATATAAAATGATCTAATCGGGTCTCTGATTGCCCTATCATAGAAGTTTAATAGTGCATTTTACTCGGCATTCCACGCGCTTTAAGATGCCGCCTAGCCCAGTACGCTATGTGAAATAGGAGCGACGTAAATTGAACAAATGTGATAGAATTTTGCTGAATTCTTATATTAACCATAATATAAAATCATGTAACCAGGTCTCTGTTCGCCCTACCCAAGAAGTTTAATAGTGCATTTAACTCGTCATTTCAAGCGCTTTGAGATGCCGCTTAGCCCAATACGCTATCTGAAATAAGAGCGACGTAAATTGAACAAATGTGATAGAATTTCCCTGAAATCTTATATTAAACAAAATATAAAATGATCTAATTGGGATTCTGATTGCCCTATCATAGAAGTTTACTAGTGCATTTTACTCGCCCTTCAACGCGCATTAATATGCCGCCCAGCACAGCACGCTATCTGAAATAGGAGCGACGTAAGTTGAACAAATGTGATAGAATTACACTGAATTCTTATATTAACCGTAACATAAAATGATCTAATCGGGTCTCTGTTTGCCCTACCCTAGATGTTTAATAGTGCGTTTTACTCAAAATTTCTTGCGCTTTTGATGCCGCTAAGCCCAATACGCTATTTGAAATATCAGCGACGTAAATTGAACAAATGTGATAGAATTTCCCTGAAATCTTATATTAAACAAAATATAAAACGACCTAATCGGGACTCTGATTGCCCTATCATAGAAGTTTGCTAGTGCATTTTACTCGCCGTTCCACGCGCTTTAAGATGCCGCCTAGCCCAGTACGCTATCTGAAATAGGAGCGACGTTAATTGAACAACTGTGATAGAATTTCGCTGAATTATTGTATCATCCTTAATGTAAAATGATCTAATCGGGTTTCCGTTCGCCCTACCCTAGAAGTTTAATAGTGCATTTCACTCGTCATTTCATGCGCTTTGAGATGCCGCTTAGCCCAATAAGGTATCTGAAATAGGAGCGACGTAAATTGAACAAATGTGATAGAATTTCGATGAATTCTTTTATTAACCAAAAAATAAAATGATCTAATCGGGTTTCCGTTCGCCATACCCTAGAAGTTTAATAGTGCATTTCACTCGTCATTTCATGCGCTTTGAGATGCCGCTTAGCCCAATAAGGTATCTGAAATAGGAGCGACGTAAATTGAACAAATGTGATAGAATTTCCCTGAAATCTTATATTAAACAAAATATAAAACGACCTAACCGGGACTCTGATTGCCCTATCATAGAACTTTACTATTGCATTTTACTCGCCCTTCCACGCGCTTTAAGATGCCGCCTAGCCCAGTGCGCTATCTGAAATAGAAGCGACGCAAGTTGAACAAATGTGATAGAATTACGCTGAATTCTTATATTAACCGTAATATAAAATGATTTAATCGGGTCTCTGTTTGCCTTACCCTAGAAGTTTAGTAGTGCATTTAACTCGCCATTTCATGCGCTTTGAGACGACGCTTAGCCCAATACGCTATCTGAAATAGGAGCAACGTAAATTGAACAACTGCGATAGAATTTCGCTGAATTCTTAAATTAACCTTAACATAAAATGATCTAATCGGGTCTCTGTTTGCCCTACCCTAGAAGTTTAATTGTGCATTTTGCACGCCATTTCATGCGCTTTGAGTTGCCGCTCAGCCCAATACGCTATCTGAAATAGGAGCAACGTAAATTAGACAAATGTGATAGAATTTCGCTGAATTCTTTATTTAACCATAATATTAAATGATCTAATCGGGTCTCTGTTTGCCCTACCCTAGAAGTTTAATTGTGCATTTTACTCGCCATTTCTTGCGCTTTGAGATGCCGCTTAGCCCAATACGCTATCTGAAATAGGAGCGACGTAAATTGAACACATGTGATAGTATTTCGCTGAATTCTTATATTTACCAAAATATAAAATGATCTAATCGGGTCTCTGTTTGCCCTACCCTAGAAGTTTAATAGTGCATTTTACTCGCCATTTCATGCACTTTGAGATGCCGCTTAGCCCAATACGCTATCTGAAATAAGAGCGATGTAAATTGCACAAATGTGATTGAATTTCGCTGAATTCTTTTATTAACCATAATGTAAAATGATCTAACCGGGTCTCTATTCGCCCTAGCCTAGAAGTTTAATAGTGCATCTTATTCGCCATTTCATGCGCTTTGAGATGTCGCTTAGCCCAATACGCTATCTGAAATAGGAGCGACGTAAATTGAACAAATGTGATAGAATTTCCCTGAAATCTTATATTAAACAAAATATAAAATGATCTAATCGGCACTCTGATTGCCTTACCCTAGAAGTTTAACAGTGCATTTTACCTGCCATTTCATGCGCTTTGAGATCCCGCCTAGCCCAATACGCTATCTGAAATAGGAGCGACGTAAATTGAACAAATGTGATAGAATTTCCCTGAAATCTTATATTAAACAAAATATAAAATGATCTAATCGTGTCTCTGTTTGCCCTACCCTAGAAGTTTAATAGTGCATTTTACTCTTCATTTCATGCGCTTTGAGATGCCGCCTAGCCCAGTACGCTATCTGAAATAGGAGCGACGTAAGTTGAACAAATGTGATAGAATTTCGCTGAATTCTTAAATTAACCATAATATAAAATGATCTAATCGGATCTCTGTTTTCCCTACCCTAGAAGTTTAATAGTGCATTTTGCTCGTTATTTCATGCGCTTTGAGATGCCGCTTATCCCAATACGCTATCTGAAATAGGAGCGATGTAAGTTGAACAAATGTGATAGAATTACGCTGAATTCTTATATTAACCGTAATTTAAAATGATCTAATCGGGTCTCTGTTTGCCTTATCCTAGAAGTTTTGTAGTACATTTTATTCGCCATTTCATGCGCTTTGAGATGCCGCTTAGCCCAATACGCTATCTGAAATAGGAGCGACGTAAATTGAACAAATATGAGAGAATTTCGCTGAATTCTTAAATTAACCTTAATATAAAATGATCTAATCGGGTCTCTGTTTGCCCTACCCTAGAAGTTTAATAGTGCATTTTACTCGTCATTTCGTGCGCTTTGAGATGCCGCTTAGCCCAATAAGCTATCTGAAATAGGAGCGACGTAAGTTGAACAACTGTGTAGATTTTCGCTGAATCCTTATATTAACCAAAATATAAAATGATCTAATAGGGACTCTGATTGCCCTTTCATAGAAGTTTAATAGTGCATTTTACTGTCCATTCCGCGCGCTTTAAGATGCCGGCTAGCCCAGTACGATATCCGAAATAGGAACGACGTAAATTGAACAAATGTGGTAGAATTTGCCTGAAATCTTGTATAAAACAAAATATAAAATGATCTAATCGGGTCTCTGTTTGCCCTACCTTAGAAGTTTAATAGTGCATTTTACTCGTCATTTCATGCGCTTTGAGATGCCGCTTAGCCCAATACGCTATCTGAAATAGGAGCGATGTAAATTACACAAATGTGATAAAATTTCGCTGAATTCTTTTATTAACCATAATGTAAAATGATCTAACCGGGTCTCTATTCGCCCTAGCCTAGAAGTTTAATAGTGCATTTTACTCGCCATTTCATGCGCTTTATGATGCCGCTTAGCCCAATACGCTATCTGAAGTAGGAGCGACGTAAATTGCACAAATGTGACTGAATTTCGCTGAATTCCTATATTAACCATAATGTAAAATGATCTAATAGGGTGTCTGTTCATCCTAACCTAGAAGTTTAATAGTGCATTCCACTCGAGATTTCATGCGCTTTGAGATGCCGCTTAGCCCAATACGCTATCTGAAATAGGAGCGGCGTAAATTGAACAAATGTGATAGAATTTCGCGGAATTCTTATATTAAACAAAATATAAAATGATCTAATCGGGTCTCTGTTTGCCCTACCGTAGAAGTTTGATAGTGCATTTTACTCGCCATTTCATGCGCTTTGAGATGCTGCTTGGCCCAATACGCTATCTGAAATAGGAGCGACGTAGGTTGAGCAAATGTGACAGAATTACGCTGAATTCTTGTATTAACCGTAATATAAAATGATCTTATCGGGTCTCTGTTTGCCTTACCTTAGAAGTTAGACAGTGCACTTTACTCGCCATTTCATGCGCTTTGAGATGCCGCTTGGCTCAATACGCTGTCTGAAATAGGAGCGACGTAAGTTGAACAAATGTGATAGAATTACGCTGAATTCTTATATTAACCGTAATATAAAATGATATAATTTGGTCTCTGTTTGCCTTACCCTAGAAGTTTAATAGCGCATTTTACTCGCCATTTCATGCGCTTTGATATGCCGCTTAGCCCAATACGCTATCTGAAATAGGAGCGACGTATATTGAACAAATGTGATAGAATTTCGCTGAATGCTTAAATTAACCATAATATAAAATGGTCTGATCGGGTCTCTGTTTGCCCTACCCTAGAAGTTTAATAGTGCATTTTACTCGACATTTCTTGCGCTTTGTGATGCCGCTTAGCCCAATACGCTATCTGAAATATCAGCGACGTAAATTGAACAAATGTGATAGAATTTCGCTGAATTATTGTATCAACCTTAATGTAAAATGATCTAATCGGGTTTCCGTTCGCCCTACCCTAGAAGTTTAACAGTGCATTTCACTCGTCATTTCATGCGCTTTGAGATGTCGCTTAGACGAATACGCTATCTGAAATAAGAGCGATGTAAATTGAACAAATGTGATAGAATATCCCTGAAATCTTATATTGAACAAAATATAAAATGATCTAATCGGGACTCTGATTGCCTTACCCTAGAAGTTTAATGGTGCATTTTACTCGCCATTTCATGCGCTTTGAGACGACGCTTAGCCCAATACGCTATCTGAAATAGGAGCAACGTAAATTGAACAACTGCGAAAGAATTTCGCTGAATTCTTAAATTAACCTTAATATAAAATGATCTAATCGGGTCTCTGTTTGCCCTACCCTAAAAGTTTAATGGTGCATTTTACTCGTCATTTCATGCGCTTTGAGATGCCGCTTAGCACAATACGTTATCTGAAATAGGAGAGATGTAAATTGAACAAATGCGATAGAATTTCGCTGAATTCTTTTATTAACCATAATGTAAAATGATCTAATCGGGTCTCTGTTCGCCCTACCCTAGAAGTTTAATAGCGCATTTTACTCGCCATTTCATGCGCTTTGAGATGCCGCTTAGCTCAATACGCTGTCTGAAATAGGAGCGACGTAAGTTGAACAAATGTGATAGAATTTCGCTGAATTCTTAAATTAACCATAATATAAAATGATGTAATCGGATCTCTGTTCGCCCTACCCAAGAAGTTTAATAGTGCATTTCACTCGTCGTTTCATGCGCTTTGAGATGTCGCTTAGCCCAATACGCTATCTGAAATAGGAGCGATGTAAATTGAACAAATGTGATAGAATTTCCCTGAAATCTTATATTAAACAAAATATAAAATGATCTAATCGGGACTCTGATTGCCTTACCCTAGAAGTTTAATAGTTCATTTTACTCGCCATTTCATGCGCTTTGAGACGACGCTTAGCCCAATACGCTATCTGAAATAGGAGCGACGTTAATTGAACAACTGTGATAGAATTTCGCTGAATTCTTAAATTAACCTTAATATAAAATGATCTAATCGGGTCTCTGATTGCCCTACCCTAGAAGTTTAATAGTGCATTTTACACGTCATTTCATGCGCTTTGAGATGCCGCTTAACACAATACGTTATCTGAAATAGGAGAGATGTAAATTGAACAAATGCGATAGAATTTCGCTGAATTCTTTTATTAACCATAATGTAAAATGATCTAATCGGGTCTCTGTTCGCCCTAGCCTAGAAGTTTAATAATGCATTTCACTCGACATTTCATGCGCTTTGAGATCCAGCTTAGCCCAATAAGCTATCTGAAATAGGAGCGACGTAAGTTGAACAACTGTGTAGATTTTCGCTGAATCCTTATATTAACCAAAATATAAAATGATCTAATAGGGACTCTGATTGCCCTTTCATAGAAGTTTAATAGTGCATTTTACTGGCCATTCCGCGCGCTTCAAGATGCCGCATAGCACAGTACGATATCCGAAATAGGAACGACGTAAATTGAACAAATGTGATAGAATTTGCCTGAAATCTTATATAAAACAAAATATAAAATGATCTCATCGGGTCTCTGTTTGACCTACCCTAGAAGTTTAATAGTGCATTTTACTCGTCATTTCATGCGCTTTGAGATGCCGCTTAGCCCAATACGCTATCTGAAATAAGAGCGATGTAAATTGCACAAATGTGATTGAATTTCGCTGAATTCTTTTATTAACCATAATGTAAAATGATCTAACCGGGTCTCTATTCGCCCTAGCCTAGAAGTTTAATAGTGCATCTTATTCGCCATTTCATGCGCTTTGAGATGCCGCTTAGCCCAATACGCTATCTGAAATAGGAGCGACGTAAATTGAACAAATGTGATAGAATTTCCCTGAAATCTTATATTAAACAAAATATAAAATGATCTAATCGGCACTCTGATTGCCTTACCCTAGAAGTTTAATAGTGCATTTTACTCGCCATTTCATGCGCTTTGAGATCCCGCCTAGCCCAATACGCTATCTGAAATAGGAGCGACGTAAATTGAACAAATGTGATAGAATTTCCCTGAAATCTTATATTAAACAAAATATAAAATGATCTAATCGTGTCTCTGTTTGCCCTACCCTAGAAGTTTAATAGTGCATTTTACTCTTCATTTCATGCGCTTTGAAATGCCGCCTAGCCCAGTACGCTATCTGAAATAGGAGCGACGTAAGTTGAACAAATGTGATAGAATATCGCTGAATTCTTAAATTAACCATAATATAAAATGATCTAATCGGATCTCTGTTTGCCCTGCCCTAGAAGTTTAATAGTGCATTTTGCTCGTTATTTCATGCGCTTTGAGATGCCGCTTATCCCAATACGCTATCTGAAATAGGAGCGATGTAAGCTGAACAAATGTGATAGAATTACGCTGAATTCTTATATTAACCGTAATTTAAAATGATCTAATCGGGTCTCTGTTTGCCTTATCCTAGAAGTTTAGTAGTACATTTTATTCGCCATTTCATGCGCTTTGAGATGCCGCTTAGCCCAATACGCTATCTGAAATAGGAGCGACGTAAATTGAACAAATATGAGAGAATTTCGCTGAATTCTTAAATTAACCTTAATATAGAATGATCTAATCGGGTCTCTGTTTGCCCTACCCTAGAAGTTTAATAGTGCATTTTACTCGTCATTTCGTGCGCTTTGAGATGCCGCTTAGCCCAATAAGCTATCTGAAATAGGAGCGACGTAAGTTGAACAACTGTGTAGATTTTCGCTGAATCCTTATATTAACCAAAATATAAAATGATCTAATAGGGACTCTGATTGCCCTTTCATAGAAGTTTAATAGTGCATTTTACTGTCCATTCCGCGCGCTTTAAGATGCCGGCTAGCCCAGTACGATATCCGAAATAGGAACGACGTAAATTGAACAAATGTGGTAGAATTTGCCTGAAATCTTATATAAAACAAAATATAAAATGATCTAATCGCGTCTCTGTTTGCCCTACCTTAGAAGTTTAATAGTGCATTTTACTCGTCATTTCATGCGCTTTGAGATGCCGCTTAGCCCAATACGCTATGTGAAATAGGAGCGATGTAAATTACACAAATGTGATAAAATTTCGCTGAATTCTTTTATTAAACATAATGTAAAATGATCTAACCGGGTCTCTATTCGCCCTAGCCTAGAAGTTTAATAGTGCATTTTACTCGCCATTTCATGCGCTTTATGATGCCGCTTAGCCCAATACGCTATCTGAAGTAGGAGCGACGTAAATTGCACAAATGTGACAGAATTTCGCTGAATTCCTATATTAACCATAATGTAAAATGATCTAATAGGGTGTCTGTTCATCCTAACCTAGAAGTTTAATAGTTCATTCCACTCGAGATTTCATGCGCTTTGAGATGCCGCTTAGCCCAATACGCTATCTGAAATAGGAGCGGCATAAATTGAACAAATGTGATAGAATTTCGCGGAATTCTTATATTAAACAAAATATAAAATGATCTAATCGGGTCTCTGTTTGCCCTACCGTAGAAGTTTGATAGTGCATTTTACTCGCCATTTCATGCGCTTTGAGATGCTGCTTGGCCCAATACGCTATCTGAAATAGGAGCGACGTAGGTTGAACAAATGTGACAGAATTACGCTGAATTCTTATATTAACCGTAATATAAAATGATCTTATCGGGTCTCTGTTTGCCTTACCTTAGAAGTTAGACAGTGCACTTTACTCGCCATTTCATGCGCTTTGAGATGCCGCATAGCCCAATACGCCATCTGAAATAGGAGCGACATAAATTGAACAAATCTGATAGAATTTCGCTGAAATCTTATATTAACCATAACGTAAAATGATCTAATCGGGTCTCTGATCGCCCTACCCTAGAAGTTTAATAGTGCATGTCACTCGTCATTTCATGCGCTTTGAGATGCCGCTTAGCCCAATACGCTATCTGAAATAGGAGCGACGTAAAGTGAACAAATGTGATAGAATTTCGCTGAATTCTTATATTAATCATAATGTAAAATGATCTAATCGGGTCTCTGTTCGCCCCACCCTAGAAGTTGAATATGGCATTTCACTCGACATTCCACGCGCTTTAGGATGCCGCATATCCCAGTAGGCTATCTGAAATAGGAGCGACGTCAATTGAACAAATGTGATAGAATTCCGCTGAATTCTTAAATTAACCATAATATAAAATGATCTAATCGGGTCTCTGGTTGCCCTACCCTAGAAGTTTAATAGTGCATTGTACACTCCATTTCATGCGCTTTAAGGTGCCGTCTAGCCCAGTACGCTATCTGAAATAGGAGCATCGTAAATTGAACAAATGTGATAGAAATACGTTGAATTCTTATATTAACCGTAATATAAAATGATCTTATCGGGTCTCTGTTTGCCTTACCCTAGAAGTTTAATAGTGCATTTTACTTGCCATTTCATGCGTTCTGAGATGCTGCTTAGCCCAATACGCTATCTGAAATAGGAGCGACGTAAATTGCACAAATGTGATAGAATTTCGCTGAATTCTTATATTAACCATAATGTGAAATGATCTTATCGGGTCTCTGTTTGCCCTACCCTAGAAGTTTAATAGTGCAATTTACTCGCCATTTCATGCGCTTTGAGATGCCGCATAGCCCAATACGCTATCTGAAATAGGAGCGACGTAAATTGAACAAATGTGATAAATTTCGCTGAATTCTTAATTTAACCATAATATAAAATGATCTAATCGGGTCCCTGTTTGCCCTACCCTAGAAGTTTAATAGTGCAATTTACTCGCCATTTCATGCGCTTTGAGATGCCGCATAGCCCAATACGCTATCTGAAATAGGAGCGACGTAAATTGAACAAATGTGATAGAATTTCGCTGAATTCTTAAATTAACCATAATATAAAATGATCTAATCGGGTCTCTGTTCGCCCCACCCTAGAAGTTTAATAGTGCATCTCACTCGACATTCCACGCGCTTTAGGATGCCGCCTAGCCCAGTAGGTTATCTGAAATAGGAGCGACGTAAATTGAACAAATGTGATAGAATTACGCTGCATTCTTATATTAACCGAAATATAAAATGATATAATCGGGTCTCTGTTTGCCTTACCCTAGAAGTTTAATAGTGAACTTTACTCGCCATTTCATGCGGTTTTAGATGCCGCTTAGACCAATACGCGAACTGGAACAGGAGCGACGTAAATTGAACAAATGTGATAGAATTTCGCTGAATTCTTATATTAACCAAAATATAAAATGATGTAATCGGGTCTCTGATTGCCCTACACTAGAAGTTTAATGGTGCATTTTACTTGCCATTTCATGCGTTTTGAGATGCTGCTTAGCCCAATACGCTATCTGAAACAGGAGCAACGTAAATTGAACAAATGTGGTAGTATTTCGCTGAATTCTTATATTATCCATAATGTAATATGATCTACTCGGCTCTTTGTTCGCCCTGCCTAGAAGTTTAATAGTGCATTTTAATCGCCATTTCATGCGCTTTGAGATGCCGCTTAGCCCAATACGCTATCTGAAATAGGAGCGACGTAAATTGAACAAATGTGATAGAATTACGCTGAATTCTTATATTAACCGTAATATAAAATGATCTAATCGGGTCTCCGTTTGCCTTACCCTAGAAGTTTAGTAGTGCATTTTGCACGCCATTCCACGCGCTTTAAGATGCCACCTAGTCCAGTACGTTATCTGACATAGGAGCGACGTAAATTGAACAAATGTGATAGAAATTTGCTGAATTCTTAAATTAACCATAATATAAAATGATCTAATGTGGTCTCTGTTTGCCCTACCGTAGAAGTTTAATAGTGCATTTTACTCGCCATTTCATGCGGTTTAATATCACGCTTAGCCTAATACGCTATCTGAAATAGGAGCGACGTAAATTGAACAAATGTGATAGAATTTCGCTGAAATCTTTTATTAACCAAAATGTAAAATGATGTAATCGGGTCTCTGATTGCCTTGCCTTAGAGGTTTAATAGTGCATTTTACACGCCATCTCATGCGATTTGAGATGCCGCTTAGCCCAATACGCTATCTGAAATAGGAGCGGCGTAAATTGAACAAATGTGATAGAATTACGCTGAATTCTTATATAAACCGTAACATAAAATGATCTAATCGGGTCTCTGCTTGCCTTACCATAGAAGTTTGATAGTGCATTTTGCTCGCCATTTCATGCGGTTTGAGATGCCGCATAGCCCAATACGCTATCTGAAATAGGAGCGACGTAAATTGAACAAATGTGATTCAATTACGCTGAATTCTTATATTAACCGTAATATAAAATGATCTAATCGGGTCTCTGTTCGCCCTACCCTAGAAGTTTAATAGTGCAATTTACTCGCCATTTCATGCGCTTTGAGATGCCGCTTTGCCCAATACGCTATCTGAAATAGGAGCGGCGTAAATTGAACAAATGTGATATAATTACGCTGAATTCTTACATTAACCGTAACATAAAATGATCTAATCGGGCCTCTGTTTGCTTTACCCTAGAAGTTTGATAGTGCATTTTACTCGACATTTCATGCGCTTTGAGATTCCGCTTAGCCCAATACGCTATCTGAAATAGAAGCCACGTAAATTGAACGAATGTGATAGAATTTCGCTGAATTCTTAAATTAACCATAATATAAAATGATCTAATCGGTTCCCTGTTCGCCCTACCCTAGAAGTTTTATAGTGCACTTTACTCGCCATTTCATGCGCTTTTAGACGCCGCTTAGGTCAATACGCTGTCTGAAATAGGAGCGACGGAAATTGAACAAATGTGATAGAATTTCGTTGAATTCTTATATCAACCAAAATATAAAATGATCTAATCGGGTCTCTGATTGCCCTACCCTAGAAGTTTAATAGTGCATTGTGCTCTCCAGTTCATGCGCCTTGAGATGCCGCTTAGCCCAATACGCTATCTGAAATAGGAGCGACGTAAATTGAAAAAATGTGATAGAATTTCGCTGCATTCTTATATTAACCATAGTGTAAAATGATCAGATCGGGTCCCTGTTCGCCCTACCCTAGAAGCTTCATAGTGCATTTTACTCGCCATGTCATGCGCTTTGAGATTCCGCTTAGCCTAATACGCTATCTGAAATAGCAGCGACGTAAATTGAACAAATGTGATATAATTTCGCTTAATTCTTATATTAACCATAATGTAAAATGATCTAATCGGGTCTCTGTTCGCCCTACCCTAGAAGTTTAATAGTGCATTCCACTCGTCATTTCATGCGCTTTGAGATGTCGCTTAGTCCAATACGCTATCTGAAATAGGAGCGACGTAAATTGAACAAATGTGATAGAATTTCGCTGAATTCTTATATTAACCATAATGTAAAATGATCTAATCGGGTCTCTGTTCGCCCTAACCGAGAAGTTTAATAGTGCATTGCACTCATCATTTCATGCGCTTCGAGATGCCGCATAGCCCAGTACGCTAACTGGAATAGGAGCGACGTAAATTGAACAAAAGTGATAGAATTTTGCTGAATTCTTAAATTAACCATAATAGAAAATTGTATAAGCGGGTCTCTGTTTGCCCTACCCTAGAAGTTTAATAGTGCATTGTACTCGCCATTTCATGCGCTTTGAGATGCCGCTTAGCCCAATACGCTATCTGAAATAGGAGCGACGTAAATTTAACAAATGTGATAGAATTTCGCTGAATTCTTATATTAACCAAAATATAAAATGATCTGATCGGGTCTCTGATTGCCCTACTCGAGAAGTTTAATAGTGCATTTTACTCGCCATTTCATGCGCCTTGAGATGACGCTTAGCACAATACGCTGTCTGAAATAGGAGCGACGGAAATTGAACAAATGTGATAGAATTACTCTGAATTCTTATATTAACCGCAATATAAAATGATCTAATCGAGTCTCTGTTCGCCTTACCCTAGTAGTTTAATAGTGCATTTCACTCGTCATTTCATGCGCTTTGAAATGCCGCTTGCCCAATACGCTATCTGAAATAGGAGCGACGGAAATTGAACAAATGTGATAGAATTTCGCTGAATTCTTATATTAACCGTAATGTAAAATGATCTAATCGGGTCTCTGTTCGCCCTAACCTAGAAGTTTAGTAGTGCCTTCCACTCGTCATTTCATGCGCTTTGATATGCCGCTTAGCCCAATACGCTATCTGAAATAGGAGCGACGTAAATTGAACAAATGTGTTAGAATTTTGCTGAATTCTTAAATTAACCATAATATAAAATGATCTAATCTGGTCTCTGTTTGCCATACCCTAGAAGTTTAATAGTGCATTTTACTCGCCATTTCATGAGCTCTGAGATGCCGCTTAGCCCAATACGCTATCTGAAATAGGAGCGACGTAAATTCTACAACTGTGATAGAATTTCGCTGAATTCTTATATTAACCAAAATATAAAATGATCTAATCGGGTCTCTGATTGCCCTATCATAGAAGTTTAATTGTGCATTTTACTCGCCATTTCATGCCCTTTGAGATGCCGCTTAGCCCAAAACGCTATCTGAAATGGGAGCGACGTAAATTGAACAAATGTGAGAGAATTTCCCTGAATTCTTGTATTAACCTTAATGTAAAATGATCCAATCGGGTCTATGTTCGCCCTACCCTAGAAGTTTAATAGTGCATTTCACTCGTCATTTCATGCGATTTCAGATGCCGCTTAGCCCAATACGCTATCTGCAATAGGAGCGACGTAAATTGAACAAATGTGATAGAATTTCGCTGAATTCTTATATTAACCAAAGTATAAAATGATCTAATCGGGTCTCTGATTGCCGTATCATAGAAGTTTAATAGAGCATTTTTCTCGTCATTTCATGCGCTTTGAGATGCCGCTTAGCCCAATACGCTATCTGAAATAGGCGCTACGGAAATTGAACAAATGTGATAGAATTTCGCTGTATTCTTATATTAACCATAATGTAAAATGATCTAATCGGGTCACCGTTCGCCCTACCCTAGAAGTTTAATAGTGCATTTCACTCGTCATTTCATGCGATTTGAGATGCCGCTTACCCCAATATGCTATCTGAAATAGGAGCGACGTAAATTGAACAAATGTGATAGAATTTCGCTGAATTCTTATATTAACCAAAATATAAATGATCTAATCGGGCCTCTGATTGCCCTACCCTAGAAGTTTAATAGAGCATTTTACTCACCATTTCATGTGCTTTGAGATGCCGCTTAGCCCAATACGCTATCTGAAATAGGAGCGATGTAAATTGAACAAATGTGATAGAATTTCGCTGAATGTTTATATTAACCATAATGTAAAATGATCTAATCGGGTCTCTGTTCGCCCTACCCTAGAAGTTTAATAGTGCATTTTACTCAACATTTCATGCGCTTTGAGACGCCGCTTAGCCCAATACGCTATCTGAAATAGGCGCGACGTAAATTGAAATAATGTGATTGAATTTCGCTCAATTCTTATATTAACCATAACGAAAAATGATCTAATCGGGCACATGTTCACCCTACCCAAGAAGTTTAATAGTGCATTTCACTAGTCATTTCATGCGCTTTGAGATGCCGCTTAGCCCAATATGCTATCTGAAATAGGAGCGACGTAAATTGAACAAATGTGATAGAATTTCGCTGAATTCTTATATTAACCAAAATATAAAATGATCTAATCGGGTCTCTGATTGCCCTATCATAGAAGTTTAATAGAGGGTTTTGCTCGTCATTTCATGCGCTTTGAGGTGCCGCTTAGCTCAATACGCTATCTGAAATAGGAGCGACGTAAATTGAGCAAACGTGATAGAATTTCGCTGAATTCTTATATTTACCATAATGTAAAATGATCTAATCGGGACTCTATTCGCCCTAACCTAGAAGTTTAATAGTGCGTTCCATTCGCCATTTCATGCGCTTTGAGATGCCGCTTCGCCCAATACGCTCTCTGAAATAGGAGCGACGTAAATTGAACAAATGTGATAGAATTTCGCTGAATCCATATATTAACCATAATGTAAAATGATCTAATCGAGTCTCTGTTTGCCCTACCCTAGAAGTTTAAGGGTGCATTTTATTCGCTATTTCATGCGCCTTGAGATTCCGCTTAGCCTAATACGCTGTCTGAAATAGGAGCGACGTAAATTAAACAAATGTGTTAGAATTTTGCTGAATTCTTAAATTAACCAAAATATCAAATGATCTAATCGGGTCTCTGTTTGCCCTACTCGAGAAGTTTAATAGTGCATTTTACTGGCTATTTCATGCGCTTTGAGACGCCGCTTAGCCCAATACGCTATCTGAAATAGGCGCGACGTAAATTGAAATAATGTGATTGAATTTCGCTCAATTCTTATATTAACCATAACGAAAAATGATCTAATCGGGCACATGTTCCCCCTACCCAAGAAGTTTAATAGTGCATTTCACTCGTCATTTCATGCGCTTTGAGATGCCGCTTAGCCCAATATGCTATATGAAATAGGAGCGACGTAAATTGAACAAATGTGATAGAATTTCGCTGAATTCTTATATTAACCAAAATAAAAAATGATCTAATCGGTTCTCTGATTGCCCTATCATAGAAGTATAATAGTGCATTTTACTCGCCATTCCACGCGCTTTGAGACGCCGCTTAGGCCAATACGCTATCTGAAATAGGAGCGACGTAAATTGAACAAATGTGATAGAATTTCGCTGTATTCTTATATTAACCATAATGTAAAATGATGTGATCGGGTCTCTGTTCGCCCTACCCTAGAAGTTTAATAGTGCATTTCACTCGTCATTTCATGCGCTTTGAGATGCCGCTTAGCCCAATATGCTATCTGAAATAGGAGCGACGTAAATTGAACAAATGTGATAGAATTTCGCTGAATCCTTATATTAACCATAAGGTAAAATGACCTAATCGAGTCTCTGTTTGCCCTACCCTAGAAGTTTAATAGTGAATTTTACTCGCCATTTCATTCGCTTTGAGACGCCGCTTAGCCCAATACGCTATCTGAAATAGGAGCGACGTAAATTGAACAAATGTGATATCATTTCTCTGTATTCTTATATTAACCATAATGTAAAATGATCTGATCGGGTCCCTGTTCGCCCTACCCTAGAAGTTTAATAGTGCATTTCACTCGTCATTTCATGCGCTTTGAGATGCCGCTTAGCCCAATATGCAATCTGAAATAGGAGCGACGCAAATTGAACAAATGTGATAGAATTTCGCTGAGTTCTTATATTAACCAAAATATAAAATGATCTAATCGGTTCTCTGATTGCCCTATAATGGAAGTGTAATAGTGCATTTTACTCGCCATTGCACGCGCTTTTGGATGCCTCCTAGCCCAGTACGCTATCTGAAATAGGAGCGACGTAAATTGAACAAACGTGATAGAATTTTGCTGAATTCTTTAATTAACCGTAATATAAAATTATCTGATCGGGTCTCTGATTGCCCTACCCTAAAAGTTTAATAGTGCATTTTACTCGCCATTTCATTCGCTTTAAGCTTCCGCCCAGCCCAGTACGCTATCTGCAATAGGAGCGACGTAAATTGAACAAATGTGATAGAATTTCGCTGAATTCTTATATTAACCATAATGTAAAATGATCAGATCGGGTCACTGTTCGCCCTACCCTAGAGGTTTAATAGTGCATTTTACTCGTCATTTCATGCGCTTTGAGATGCCGCTTAGCCCAATACGCTATCTGAAATAGGAGCGACGGAAATTGAACAAATGTGATAGAATTTCGCTGAATTCTTATATCAACCAAAATATAAAATGATCTAATCGGGTCTCTAATTGCCCTACCCTAGAAGTTTAATAGTGCATTTTACTCGCCATTTCATGCGCTTTGAGATGCCGCTTAGCCCAGTACGCTATCTGAAAAAGGAGCGACGTAAATTGAAAAAATGTGATAGAATTTCGCTGAATTCTTATATTAACCAAAATATAAAATGATCTAATCGGTTCTCTGATTGCCCTATCATAGAAGTATAATAGTGCATTTTACTCGACATTCCACGCGCTTTAAGCTGCCGCCCAGCCCAGTACGCTATCTGCAATAGGAGCGACGTAAATTGAACAAACGTGATAGAATTTCGCTGAATTCTTATATTAACCATAATGTAAAATGATCTGATCGGGTCTCTGTTCGCCCTAACCTTGAAGTTTAGTACTGCATTCCACTCGTCATTTCATGCGCTTTGAGATACCGCTTAACCCAATACGCTACCTGAAATAGGAGCGACGTAAATTGAACAAATGTGATAGAAATACGCTGAATTCTTAAATTAACCATAATATAAAATGATCTAATCGGGTCTCTGTTTGACCTACCCTAGAAGTTTAGTAGTGCATGTTACTGAATATTTCATGCGCTTTGAGATGCCGCTTAGTCCAATACGCTATCTGAAATAGGAGCGACATAAATTGAACAAATGTGATAGAATTTCGCTGTATTCTTAAATTAACCATAATGTAAAATTATCTAATCGGGTCTCTGTACGCCCTACCCGAGAAGTTTAATAGTGCATTTCACTCGTCATTTCATGCGCTTTGAGACGCCGCTTAGCCCAATACGCTATCTCAAATAGGAGCGACGTAAATTGAACAAATGTGATAGAAGTTCGCTGAATTCTTATATTAACCAAAATATAAAATGATCTAATCGGGTCTCTGATTGCCCTACCCTAGAAGTTTAATAGAGAATTTTACTCACCATTTCATGTGCTTTGAGATGCCGCTTAGCCCAATATGCTATCTGAAATAGGAGCGACGTAAATTAAACAAATGTGTTAGAATTTTGCTGAATTCTTAAATTAACCAAAATATCAAATGATCTAATCGGGTCTGTGTTTGCCGTACTCGAGAAGTTTAATAGTGCATATTACTGGCTATTTCATGCGCTTTGAGATGCCGCTTAGCCCAATACGCTATCTGAAATAGGGGCGACGTAAATTTAACAAATGTGATAGAATTTTGCTGAATTCTTAAATTAACCATAATATAAAAGGATCTAATCGGGTCTCTGTTTGCCCTACCCTAGAAGTTTAATAGTGCATTTTACTCGCCATTTCATGCGCTTTGAGACGCCGCTTAGCCCAATACGCTATCTGAAATAGGAGCGACGTAAATTGAACAAATGTGATAGAATTTCGCTGTATTCTTATATTAACCATAATGTAAAATGATCTGATCGGGTCTCTGTTCGCCCTACTCTAGAAGTTTAATAGTGCATTTCACTCGTCATGTCATGCGCTTTGAGATGCCGCTTAGCCCAATATGCTATCTGAAATAGGAGCCACGCAAATTGAACAAATGTGATAGAATTTCGCTGAATTCTTATATTAACTAAAATATAAAATGATCTAATCGGTTCTCTGATTGCCCTATCATAGAAGTTTAATAGTGCATTTTACTCGCCATTGGACGCGCTTTTAGATGCCTCCTAGCCCAGTACGCTATCTGCAATAGGAACGACGTAAATTGAACAAATGTGATAGAATTTTGCTGAATTCTTAAATTAACCATAATATAAAATGATATAATCGGGTCTCTGTTTGCCCGACCCTTGAAGTATAATAGTGCATTTTACTCGTCATTTCATGCGCGTTGAGATGCCGCTAAGCCCAATACGCTATCTGAAATCGGAGCGATGTAAATTGAACAAATGTGATAGATTTCGCTGTATTCTTATATTAACCATAGTGTAAAATGACCTAATCGGGCCACTGTTCGCCCTACACTAGAAGTTTAATAGTGCGTTCCACTCGTCATTTCATGCGCTTTGAGATGCCACACAGCCCAGTACGCTATCTGAAATAGGAGCGACGTAAATTGAACAAACGTGATAGAATTTTGCTGAATTCTTAAATTAACCATAATATAAAATGATCTAATCGGGTCTCTGTTTGCCCTACCCTAGAAGTTTAATAGTGCATTTTACTCGCCATTTCATGCGCTTTGAGATGCCTATTAGCCTAACACGCTATCTGAAATAGGAGCGACTTAAATTGAACAAATGTGATAGAATTTCGCTGAATTCTTATATTAACCATAATGTAAAATGATCTAATCGGGACTCTGTTCGCCCTACCCTATAAGTTTAATAGTGCATTCCACTCGTCATTTCATGCGCTTTGAGATGCCGCTTAACCCAATACGCTATCTGAAATAGGAGCGACGTAAATTGAACAAATGTGATAGAAATACGCTGAATTCTTAAATTAACCATAACGTAAAATGATCTAATCGGGTCTCTGTTCGTCCTTGCCTAGAAGTTTAATAGTGCATTTTATTCGCCATTTCATGCGCTTTGAGATGCCGCTTAGCCCAATACGCTACCTGAAATAGGAGCGACGTAAATTGAACAAATGTGATAGAATTTCCCTGAAATCTTATATTATACAAAATATAAAATGATCTAATCGGGTCTCTGATTGCCCTATCATAGAAGTTTAGTAGTGCATTTTACTCGCCTTTCCATGCGCTTTAAGATGCCGCCTAGCCCAGTACGCTATCTGAAATTGGAGCGACTTAAATTGAACAAATGTGATAGAATTTCGCTGAATTCTTATATTAACCATAATATAAAATGATATAATCGGGTCTCTGTTTGCCCTACCCTAGAAGTTTAATCGTGCATTTTACTCGTCATTTCATGCGCTTTGAGATGCCGCTTCGCCCAATACGCTATCTGAAATAGGAGCGACGTAAATTGACCAAATGTCATAGAATTTCGCTGAATTCTTATATTAACCATAATATAAAGTGATCTAATCGGGTCTCTGTTTGCCCTACCCTAGAAGTTTGATAGTGCATTTTACTCGTCATTTCATGCGCTTTGAGATGCCGCATAGCCCAGTACGCTATCTGAAATAGGAGCGACGTAAATTGAACAAATGTGTTAGAATTTTGCTGAATTCTTAAATTAACCATAATATAAAATGATCTAATCGGGTCTCTGTTTGCCATACCCTAGAAGTTTAATAGTGCATTTTACTCGCCATTTCATGCGCTCTGAGATGCCGCTTAGCCCAATACGCTATCTGAAATAGGAGCGACGTAAATTGAACAACTGTGATAGAATTTCGCTGAAATCTTATATTAACCAAAATATAAAATGATCTAATCGGGTCTCTGATTGCCCTATCATAGTAGTTTAATAGTGCATTTTACTCGCCATTTCATGCGCTTTGAGATGCCGCTTATCCCAATACGCTATCTGAAATAGGAGCGACGTAAATTGAACAAATGTGATAGAATTCCGCTGAATCCTTATATTAACCAAAATATAAATTGACCTAATCGGGTCTCTGATTGCCCTATCATAGAAGTTTAATAGTGCATTTTACTCGCCATTTCATGCGCTTTGAGATGCCGCTTAGCCCAAAACGCTATCTGAAATGGGAGCGACGTAAATTGAACAAATGTGAGAGAATTTCCCTGAATTCTTATATTAACCTTAATGTAAAATGATCCAATCGGGTCTATGTTCGCCCTACCCTAGAAGTTTAATAGTGCATTTCACTCGTCATTTCATGCGCTTTGAGATGCCGCTTAGCCCAATACGCTATCTGAAATAGGAGCGACGTAAATTGAACAAATGTGATAAAATTACGCTGAATTGATATATTAACCATAACATAAAATGATCTAATCGGGTCTCTGATTGCCCTATCATAGAAGTTTAATACTGCATTTTACTCGCCATTTCATGCGCCTTAAGGAGCCGTTTAGCCCAATACGCAATCTGAAATTGGAGCTACGTAAATTGCACAAATGTGACAGAGTTACGCAGAATTCTTACATTAACCATAATATAAAATGATCTAATCGGCTCTATGATTGCCCTATCATAGAAGGTTAGTAGTGCATTTTACTCGCGATTCCACGCGCTTTAAGATGCCGCCTAGCCCAATACGCTATCTGAAATAGTAGCGACGTAAATTGAACAAATGTGATAGAATTTCGCTTAATTCTGATATTAACCTTAATGTAAAATGATCTAATCGGTTCTCTGTTTGCCCTACCCTAGAAGTTTAATAGTGCATTTTACTCGCCATTTCATGCGCTTTGAGATGCCGCTTATCCCAATAGGCTATCTGAAATAGGAGCGACGTAAATTGAACAAATGTGATAGAATTTCGCTGAATTCTTATATTAAACAAAATATAAAATGATTTAATCGGGTCTCTGATCGCCCTATCATAGAAGTTTAATAGTGCATTTACCTTGCCATTCCACGCGCTTTAAGATGCCGCCTTGCCCAGTACGCTATCTGAAACAGGAACGACGTAAATTGAACAAATGTAATAGAATTTCGCTGAATTCTTAAATTAATCATAATATAAAATGATCTAACCGGGTCTCTGTTTGCCCTACCCTAGAAGTTTAATAGTGCATTTTACTCGCCATTTCACGCGCTTTGAGAGGCCGCTTAGCCTAATACGCTATCTGAAATAGGAGCGAAGTAAACTGAACAAATGTGATAGAATTTCTCTGAATTCTTATATTAACCAAAATATAAAATGATCTAATCGGGTCTCTGATTGCCCTACCATAGAAGTTTAATAGTGCATTTTACTCGCCCTTCCACGCGCTTTAAGATGCCGCATAGCCCAGTACGCTATCTGAAATAGGAGCGACGTAAATTGAACAAATGTGTTAGAATTTTGCTGAATTCTTAAATTGACCATAATATAAAATGATCTAATCGGGTCTCTGTTTGCCATACCCTAGAAGTTTAATAGTGCATTTTGCTCGCCATTTCATGCGCTCTGAGATGCCGCATAGCCCAATACGCTATCTGAAATAGGAGCGACGTAAATTGAACAACTGTGATAGAATTTCGCTGAATTCTTATATTAACCAAAATATAAAATGATCTAATCGGGTCTCTGATTGCCCTATGCATAGAAGTTTAATAGTGCATTTTACTCGCCATTCCACGCGCTTTAAGGTGCCGCATAGCCCAGTACGCTATCTGAAGTAGGAGCGACGTAAATTCAACAAATGCGATAGAATTTTGCTCAATTCTTAAATTAACCATAATATAAAATGATCTAATCGGGTCTCTGATTGCCCTATCATAGTTGTTTAATAGTGCATTTTCCTCGCCATTCCACGCGCTTTAAGATGCCGCCTAGCCCAGTACGCTATCTGAAATAGGACCGACGTAAATTGAACAAATGTGATAGAATTTCCCTGAATTCTTATATTAACCTTAATGTAAAATGATCTAATCGGGTCTCTGATTGCCCTATCATAGAAGTGTAATAGTGCATTTTAATCGCCATTCCACGATCTTTAAGATGCCGCCTAGCACCATACGCTATCTGAAATAGGAGCGACGTTAGTTTAACAAATGTGATAGAATTACGCTGAATTATTATATTAACCGTAATTTAAAATGGTCTAATCGGGTCTGTGTTTGCCTCACCCTAGAAGTTTAGTAGTGCATTTTACTCGCCATTTCATGCGCTTTGAGATGCCGCTCAGCCCAATACGCTATCTAAAATAGGAGCGACGTAAATTGAACAAATGTGATAGAATTTCCCTGAATTCTTATATTAACCTTAATGTAAAATGATCTAATCGGGTCTCTGTTTGCCCTACCCTAGAAGTTTAATAGTGCATTTTACTCGCCATTTCATGCGCTTTGAGATGCCGCTTAGCCCAATACGCTATCTGAAATATGAGCGACGTAAATTGAACAAATGTGACAGAATTTCGCTGAATTCTTAAATTAACCTTAATGTAAAATGATCTAATCGGGTCTCTCTTCGCCCTACCCTAGAAGTTTAATAGTGCATTTTACCCGCCACTTCATGCGCTTTGTGATGCCGCTTAGACCACTGCGCTATCTGAAACAGGAACGACGTAAATTGAACAAATGTGATAGAATTTCGCTGAATTCTTAAATTAACCATAATATAAAATGATATAACCGTGTGTCTGTTTGCCCTACCCTAGAAGTTTAATCGTGCATTTTACTCGTCATTTCATGCGCTTTGAGATGCCGCTTCGCCCAATACGCTATCTGAAATAGGAGCGATGTAAATTGACCAAATGTCATAGAATTTCGCTGAATTCTCAAATTAACCATAATATAAAATGATCTAATCGGGTCTCTGTTTGCCCTACCCTAGAAGTTTAATAGTGCATTTTACTCGTCATTTCATGCGCTTTGAGATGCCGTTTATCCCAATACGCTATCTTAAATAGGAGCGACGTAAATTGAACAAAAGTGATAGAATTTTGCTGAATTCTTAAATTAACCTTAATGTGAAATGATCCAATCGGGTCTATGTTCGCCCTACCCTAGAAGTTTAGTAGTGCATTTCACTCGTCATTTCATGCGCTTTCAGATGCCGCTAGCCCAATACGCTATCTGAAATAGGAGCGACGTAAATTGAACGAATGTGATAGAATTTCGCTGAATTCTTATATTAACCAAAATATAAATTGATCTAATCGGGTCTCTGATTGCCCTATCATAGAAGTTTAATAGTGCATTTTACTCGCCATTTCATATGCTTTGAGATGCCGCTTAGCCCAAAACGCTATTTGAAATGGGAGCGACGTAAATTGAACAAATGTGATAGAATTACGCTGAATTCTTAAATTAACCATAATATAAAATGATCTAATCGGGTCTCTGATTGCCATAACATAGAAGTTTAGTAGTGCATTTTAGTCGCCCTTCCACGCACTTTAAGATGCCGCGTAGCCCATTGCGCTATCTGAAATAGGAACGACGTAAATTGAACAAATGTTATAGAATTTCGCTGAATTCTTAAATTAATCATAATATAAAATGATCTAACCGGGTCTCTGTTTGCCCTACCCTAGAAGTATAATAGTGCATTTTACTCGCCATTTCATGCGCTTTGAGATGCCGCTTAGCCCAATACGCTATCTGAAATAGGAGCGACGTAAATTGAACAAATGTGATACAATTTCGGTGAATTCTTTTATTAACCATAATATAAAGTGATCTAATTGGGTCTCTGTTTGCCCTGCCCTAGAAGTTTAATAGTGCATTTTACTCGCCATTTCATGCGCTTTGAGATGCCGCTTAGCCCAATACGCTATCTGAAATAGGAGCGACGTAAATTGAACGAATGTGATAGAATTTCGCTGAATTCATATATTAACCAAAATATAAAATGATCTAATCGGGTCTCTGATTGCCCTATCATAGAAGTTTAGTAGTGCATTTTCCTCGCCATTCCACGCGCTTTAAGATGCTGCCTAGCCCAGTACGCTATCTGAAATAGGAACGACGTAAATTGAACAAATGTGATAGAATTTTGCTGGATTCTTAAATTAACCATAATATAAAATGATCTAATCGGGTCTCTGTTTGCCCTACCCTAGAAGTTTAATAGTGCATTTTACTCACCATTTCACGCGCTTTGAGAGGCCGCTTAGCCTAATATGCTATCTGAAATAGGAGCGAAGTAAACTGAACAAATGTGATAGAATTTCTCTGAATTCTTATATTAACCAAAATATAAAATGATCTAATCGGGTCTCTGATTGCCCTACCATAGAAGTTTAATAGTGCATTTTACTCGCCCTTCCACGCGCTTTAAGATGCCGCATAGCCCAGTACGCTATCTGAAATAGGAGCGATGTAAATTGACCAAATGTCATAGAATTTCGCTGAATTCTCAAATTAACCATAATATAAAATGATCTAATCGGGTCTCTGTTTGCCCTACCCTAGAAGTTTAATAGTGCATTTTACTCGTCATTTCATGCGCTTTGAGATGCCGTTTATCCCAATACGCTATCTTAAATAGGAGCGACGTAAATTGAACAAAAGTGATAGAATTTTGCTGAATTCTTAAATTAACCTTAATGTGAAATGATCCAATCGGGTCTATGTTCGCCCTACCCTAGAAGTTTAGTAGTGCATTTCACTCGTCATTTCATGCGCTTTCAGATGCCGCTAGCCCAATACGCTATCTGAAATAGGAGCGACGTAAATTGAACGAATGTGATAGAATTTCGCTGAATTCTTATATTAACCAAAATATAAATTGATCTAATCGGGTCTCTGATTGCCCTATCATAGAAGTTTAATAGTGCATTTTACTCGCCATTTCATATGCTTTGAGATGCCGCTTAGCCCAAAACGCTATTTGAAATGGGAGCGACGTAAATTGAACAAATGTGATAGAATTACGCTGAATTCTTAAATTAACCATAATATAAAATGATCTAATCGGGTCTCTGATTGCCATAACATAGAAGTTTAGTAGTGCATTTTAGTCGCCCTTCCACGCACTTTAAGATGCCGCGTAGCCCATTGCGCTATCTGAAATAGGAACGACGTAAATTGAACAAATGTTATAGAATTTCGCTGAATTCTTAAATTAATCATAATATAAAATGATCTAACCGGGTCTCTGTTTGCCCTACCCTAGAAGTATAATAGTGCATTTTACTCGCCATTTCATGCGCTTTGAGATGCCGCTTAGCCCAATACGCTATCTGAAATAGGAGCGACGTAAATTGAACAAATGTGATACAATTTCGGTGAATTCTTTTATTAACCATAATATAAAGTGATCTAATTGGGTCTCTGTTTGCCCTGCCCTAGAAGTTTAATAGTGCATTTTACTCGCCATTTCATGCGCTTTGAGATGCCGCTTAGCCCAATACGCTATCTGAAATAGGAGCGACGTAAATTGAACGAATGTGATAGAATTTCGCTGAATTCATATATTAACCAAAATATAAAATGATCTAATCGGGTCTCTGATTGCCCTATCATAGAAGTTTAGTTGTGCATTTTCCTCGCCATTCCACGCGCTTTAAGATGCTGCCTAGCCCAGTACGCTATCTGAAATAGGAACGACGTAAATTGAACAAATGTGATAGAATTTTGCTGGATTCTTAAATTAACCATAATATAAAATGATCTAATCGGGTCTCTGTTTGCCCTACCCTAGAAGTTTAATAGTGCATTTTACTCACCATTTCACGCGCTTTGAGAGGCCGCTTAGCCTAATATGCTATCTGAAATAGGAGCGAAGTAAACTGAACAAATGTGATAGAATTTCTCTGAATTCTTATATTAACCAAAATATAAAATGATCTAATCGGGTCTCTGATTGCCCTACCATAGAAGTTTAATAGTGCATTTTACTCGCCCTTCCACGCGCTTTAAGATGCCGCATAGCCCAGTACGCTATCTGAAATAGGAGCGACGTAAATTGAACAAATGTGTTAGAATTTTGCTGAATTCTTAAATTGACCATAATATAAAATGATCTAATCGGGTCTCTGTTTGCCATACCCTAGAAGTTTAATAGTGCATTTTGCTCGCCATTTCATACGCTCTGAGATGCCGCATAGCCCAATACGCTATCTGAAATAGGAGCGACGTAAATTGAACAACTGTGATAGAATTTCGCTGAATTCTTATATTAACCAAAATATAAAATGATCTAATCGGGTCTCTGATTGCCCTATGCATAGAAGTTTAATAGTGCATTTTACTCGCCATTCCACGCGCTTTAAGGTGCCGCATAGCCCAGTACGCTATCTGAAGTAGGAGCGACGTAAATTCAACAAATGCGATAGAATTTTGCTCAATTCTTAAATTAACCATAATATAAAATGATCTAATCGGGTCTCTGATTGCCCTATCATAGTAGTTTAATAGTGCATTTTCCTCGCCATTCCACGCGCTTTAAGATGCCGCCTAGCCCATTACGCTATCTGAAATAGGACCGACGTAAATTGAACAAATGTGATAGAATTTCCCTGAATTCTTATATTAACCTTAATGTAAAATGATCTAATCGGGTCTCTGATTGCCCTATCATAGAAGTTTAATAGTGCATTTTACTCGCCATTCCACGATCTTTAAGATGCCGCCTAGCACCATACGCTATCTGAAATAGGAGCGACGTTAGTTTAACAAATGTGATAGAATTACGCTGAATTATTATATTAACCGTAATTTAAAATGGTCTAATCGGGTCTCTGTTTGCCTCACCCTAGAAGTTTAGTAGTGCATTTTACTCGCCATTTCATGCGCTTTGAGATGCCGCTCAGCCCAATACGCTATCTTAAATAGGAGCGACGTAAATTGAACAAAAGTGATAGAATTTTGCTGAATTCTTAAATTAACCTTAATGTGAAATGATCCAATCGGGTCCATGTTCGCCCTACCCTAGAAATTTAGTAGTGCATTTCACTCGTCATTTCATGCGCTTTCAGATGCCGCTAGCCCAATACGCTATCTGAAATAGGAGCGACGTAAATTGAACGAATGTGATAGAATTTCGCTGAATTCTTATATTAACCAAAATATAAATTGATCTAATCGGGTCTCTGATTGCCCTATCATAGAAGTTCAATAGTGCATTTCACTCGTCATTTCATGCGCTTTGAGATGCCGCTTAGCCCAATACGCTATCTGAAATAGGAGCGACGTAAATTGAACAAATGTGATAGAATTCCGCTGAATTCTTATATTAAACAAAATATAAAATGATCTAATCGGGTCTCTGATCGCCCTATCATAGAAGTTTAATAGTGCATTTACCTTGCCATTCCACGCGCTTTAAGATGCCGCCTTGCCCAGTACGCTATCTGAAACAGGAACGACGTAAATTGAACAAATGTAATAGAATTTTGCTGAATTCTTAAATAAAACATAATATAAAATGATATAACCGTGTGTCTGTTTGCCCTACCCTAGAAGTTTAATCGTGCATTTTACTCGTCATTTCATGCGCTTTGAGATGCCGCTTCGCCCAATACGCTATCTGAAATAGGAGCGACGTAAATTGACCAAATGTCATAGAATTTCGCTGAATTCTCAAATTAACCATAATATAAAATGATCTAATCGGGTCTCTGTTTGCCGTACCCTAGAAGTTTAATAGTGTATTTTACTCGTCATTTCATGCGCTTTGAGATGCCGTTTATCCCAATACGCTATCTGAAATAGGAGCGACGTAAATTGAACAAAAGTGATAGAATTTTGCTGAATTCTTAAATTAACCTTAATGTGAAATGATCCAATCGGGTCTATGTTCGCCCTACCCTAGAAGTTTAGTAGTGCATTTCACTCGTCATTTCATGCGCTTTCAGATGCCGCTAGCCCAATACGCTATCTGAAATAGGAGCGACGTAAATTGAACGAATGTGATAGAATTTCGCTGAATTCTTATATTAACCAAAATATAAAATGATCTAATCGGGTCTCTGATTGCCCAACCCTAGAAGTTTAATAGTGCATTTTACTCGCCATTTCACGCGCTTTGAGAGGCCGCTTAGCCTAATACGCTATCTGAAATAGGAGCGAAGTAAACTGAACAAATGTGATAGAATTTCTCTGAATTCTTATATTAACCAAAATATAAAATGATCTAATCGGGTCTCTGATTGCCCTACCATAGAAGTTTAATAGTGCATTTTACTCGCCCTTCCACGCGCTTTAAGATGCCGCATAGCCCAGTACGCTATCTGAAATAGGAGCGACGTAAATTGAACAAATGTGTTAGAATTTTGCTGAATTCTTAAATTGACCATAATATAAAATGATCTAATCGGGTCTCTGTTTGCCATACCCTAGAAGTTTAATAGTGCATTTTGCTCGCCATTTCATGCGCTCTGAGATGCCGCATAGCCCAATACGCTATCTGAAATAGGAGCGACGTAAATTGAACAACTGTGATAGAATTTCGCTGAATTCTTATATTAACCAAAATATAAAATGATCTAATCGGGTCTCTGATTGCCCTATGCATAGAAGTTTAATAGTGCATTTTACTCGCCATTCCACGCGCTTTAAGGTGCCGCATAGCCCAGTACGCTATCTGAAGTAGGAGCGACGTAAATTCAACAAATGCGATAGAATTTTGCTCAATTCTTAAATTAACCATAATATAAAATGATCTAATCGGGTCTCTGATTGCCCTATCATAGTAGTTTAATAGTGCATTTTCCTCGACATTCCACGCGCTTTAAGATGCCGCCTAGCCCAGTACGCTATCTGAAATAGGACCGACGTAAATTGAACAAATGTGATAGAATTTCCCTGAATTCTTATATTAACCTTAATGTAAAATGATCTAATCGGGTCTCTGATTGCCCTATCATAGAAGTTTAATAGTGCATTTTACTCGCCATTCCACGATCTTTAAGATGCCGCCTAGCACCATACGCTATCTGAAATAGGAGCGACGTTAGTTTAACAAATGTGATAGAATTACGCTGAATTATTATATTAACCGTAATTTAAAATGGTCTAAACGGGTCTCTGTTTGCCTCACCCTAGAAGTTTAGTAGTGCATTTTACTCGCCATTTCATGCGCTTTGAGATGCCGCTCAGCCCAATACGCTACCTTAAATAGGAGCGACGTAAATTGAACAAAAGTGATAGAATTTTGCTGAATTCTTAAATTAACCTTAATGTGAAATGATCCAATCGGGTCTATGTTCGCCCTACCCTAGAAGTTTAGTAGTGCATTTCATTCGTCATTTCATGCGCTTTCAGATGCCGCTAGCCCAATACGCTATCTGAAATAGGAGCGACGTAAATTGAACGAATGTGATAGAATTTCGCTGAATTCTTATATTAACCAAAATATAAAATGATCTAATCGGGTCCCTGATTGCCCTATCATAGTAGTTTAATAGTGCATTTTACTCGTCATTTCATGCGCGTTGAGATGCCGCTTTGCCCAATACGCTATCTGAAATAGGAGCGATGTAAATTGAACTAATGTGATAGAATTTTGCTGAATTCTTAAATTAACCATAATATAAAATGATATAATCGGGTCTCTGATTGCCGTATCATAGAAGTTTAATAGTGCATTTTACTCGCCATTCCATGCGCTTTGAGATGCCGCTTAACCCAATACGCTATCTGAAATAGGAGCGACGTAAATTGAACAAATGTGATAGAATTACGCTGAATTCTTAAATTAACCATAATATAAAATGATCTAATCGGGTCTCTGTTTGCCCTACCCTAGAAGTTTAATAGTGCATTTTATTCGCCATTTCATGCGCTTTGAGATGCCGCTTAGCCCAATGCGCTACCTGAAATAGGAGCGACGTAAATTGAACAAATGTGATAGAATTTCCCTGAAATATTATATTAAACAAAATATAAAATGATCTAATCGGGTCTCTGATTGCCATAACATAGAAGTTTAGTAGTGCATTTTAGTCGCCCTTCCACGCACTTTAAGATGCCGCGTAGCCCATTTTGCTATCTGAAATAGGAACGACGTAAATTGAACAAATGTTATAGAATTTCGCTGAATTCTTAAATTAATCATAATATAAAATGATCTAACCGGGTCTCTGTTTGCCCTACCCTAGAAGTATAATAGTGCATTTTACTCGCCATTTCATGCGCTTTGAGATGCCGCTTAGCCCAATACACTATCTGAAATAGGAGCGACGTAAATTGAACAAATGTGATACAATTTCGGTGAATTCTTTTATTAACCATAATATAAAGTGATCTAATTGGGTCTCTGTTTGCCCTACCCTAGAAGTTTAATAGTGCATTTTACTCGCCATTTCATGCGCTTTGAGATGCCGCTTAGCCCAATACGCTATCTGAAATAGGAGCGACGTAAATTGAACAAATGTGATAGAATTTTGCTGGATTCTTAAATTAACCATAATATAAAATGATCTAATCGGGTCTCTGTTTGCCCTACCCTAGAAGTTTAATAGTGCATTTTACTCGCCATTTCACGCGCTTTGAGAGGCCGCTTAGCCTAATACGCTATCTGAAATAGGAGCGAAGTAAACTGAACAAATGTGATAGAATTTCGCTGAATTCTTATATTAACCTTAATGTAAAATGATCTAATCGGGTCTCTGATTGCCCTATCATAGAAGTTTAATAGTGCATTTTACTCGCCATTCCACGATCTTTAAGATGCCGCCTAGCACCATACGCTATCTGAAATAGGAGCGACGTTAGTTTAACAAATGTGATAGAATTACGCTGAATTATTATATTAACCGTAATTTAAAATGGTCTAAACGGGTCTCTGTTTGCCTCACCCTAGAAGTTTAGTAGTGCATTTTACTCGCCATTTCATGCGCTTTGAGATGCCGCTCAGCCCAATACGCTACCTTAAATAGGAGCGACGTAAATTGAACAAAAGTGATAGAATTTTGCTGAATTCTTAAATTAACCTTAATGTGAAATGATCCAATCGGGTCTATGTTCGCCCTACCCTAGAAGTTTAGTAGTGCATTTCATTCGTCATTTCATGCGCTTTCAGATGCCGCTAGCCCAATACGCTATCTGAAATAGGAGCGACGTAAATTGAACGAATGTGATAGAATTTCGCTGAATTCTTATATTAACCAAAATATAAAATGATCTAATCGGGTCCCTGATTGCCCTATCATAGTAGTTTAATAGTGCATTTTACTCGTCATTTCATGCGCGTTGAGATGCCGCTTTGCCCAATACGCTATCTGAAATAGGAGCGATGTAAATTGAACTAATGTGATAGAATTTTGCTGAATTCTTAAATTAACCATAATATAAAATGATATAATCGGGTCTCTGATTGCCGTATCATAGAAGTTTAATAGTGCATTTTACTCGCCATTCCATGCGCTTTGAGATGCCGCTTAACCCAATACGCTATCTGAAATAGGAGCGACGTAAATTGAACAAATGTGATAGAATTACGCTGAATTCTTAAATTAACCATAATATAAAATGATCTAATCGGGTCTCTGTTTGCCCTACCCTAGAAGTTTAATAGTGCATTTTATTCGCCATTTCATGCGCTTTGAGATGCCGCTTAGCCCAATGCGCTACCTGAAATAGGAGCGACGTAAATTGAACAAATGTGATAGAATTTCCCTGAAATATTATATTAAACAAAATACAAAATGATCTAATCGGGTCTCTGATTGCCATAACATAGAAGTTTAGTAGTGCATTTTAGTCGCCCTTCCACGCACTTTAAGATGCCGCGTAGCCCATTTTGCTATCTGAAATAGGAACGACGTAAATTGAACAAATGTTATAGAATTTCGCTGAATTCTTAAATTAATCATAATATAAAATGATCTAACCGGGTCTCTGTTTGCCCTACCCTAGAAGTATAATAGTGCATTTTACTCGCCATTTCATGCGCTTTGAGATGCCGCTTAGCCCAATACACTATCTGAAATAGGAGCGACGTAAATTGAACAAATGTGATACAATTTCGGTGAATTCTTTTATTAACCATAATATAAAGTGATCTAATTGGGTCTCTGTTTGCCCTACCCTAGAAGTTTAATAGTGCATTTTACTCGCCATTTCATGCGCTTTGAGATGCCGCTTAGCCCAATACGCTATCTGAAATAGGAGCGACGTAAATTGAACAAATGTGATAGAATTTTGCTGGATTCTTAAATTAACCATAATATAAAATGATCTAATCGGGTCTCTGTTTGCCCTACCCTAGAAGTTTAATAGTGCATTTTACTCGCCATTTCACGCGCTTTGAGAGGCCGCTTAGCCTAATACGCTATCTGAAATAGGAGCGAAGTAAACTGAACAAATGTGATAGAATTTCTCTGAATTCTTATATTAAACAAAATATAAAATGATCTAATCGGGTCTCTGATCGCCCTATCATAGAAGTTTAATAGTGCATTTACCTTGCCATTCCACGCGCTTTAAGATGCCGCCTTGCCCAGTACGCTATCTGACACACGAGCGACGTAAATTGAACAAATGTAATAGAATTTTGCTGAATTCTTAAATAAAACATAATATAAAATGATATAACCGTGTGTCTGTTTGCCCTACCCTAGAAGTTTAATCGTGCATTTTACTCGTCATTTCATGCGCTTTGAGATGCCGCTTCGCCCAATACGCTATCTGAAATACGAGCGACGTAAATTGACCAAATGTCATAGAATTTCGCTGAATTCTCAAATTAACCATAATATAAAATGATCTAATCGGGTCTCTGTTTGCCGTACCCTAGAAGTTTAATAGTGTATTTTACTCGTCATTTCATGCGCTTTGAGATGCCGTTTATCCCAATACGCTATCTGAAATAGGAGCGACGTAAATTGAACAAAAGTGATAGAATTTTGCTGAATTCTTAAATTAACCTTAATGTGAAATGATCCAATCGGGTCTATGTTCGCCCTACCCTAGAAGTTTAGTAGTGCATTTCATTCGTCATTTCATGCGCTTTCAGATGCCGCTAGCCCAATACGCTATCTGAAATAGGAGCGACGTAAATTGAACGAATGTGATAGAATTTCGCTGAATTCTTATATTAACCAAAATATAAAATGATCTAATCGGGTCTCTGATTGCCCTATCATAGTAGTTTAATAGTGCATTTTACTCGTCATTTCATGCGCGTTGAGATGCCGCTTTGCCCAATACGCTATCTGAAATAGGAGCGATGTAAATTGAACTAATGTGATAGAATTTTGCTGAATTCTTAAATTAACCATAATATAAAATGATATAATCGGGTCTCTGATTGCCGTATCATAGAAGTTTAATAGTGCATTTTACTCGCCATTCCATGCGCTTTGAGATGCCGCTTAACCCAATACGCTATCTGAAATAGGAGCGACGTAAATTGAACAAATGTGATAGAATTACGCTGAATTCTTAAATTAACCATAATATAAAATGATCTAATCGGGTCTCTGTTTGCCCTACCCTAGAAGTTTAATAGTGCATTTTATTCGCCATTTCATGCGCTTTGAGATGCCGCTTAGCCCAATGCGCTACCTGAAATAGGAGCGACGTAAATTGAACAAATGTGATAGAATTTCCCTGAAATATTATATTAAACAAAATACAAAATGATCTAATCGGGTCTCTGATTGCCATAACATAGAAGTTTAGTAGTGCATTTTAGTCGCCCTTCCACGCACTTTAAGATGCCGCGTAGCCCATTGCGCTATCTGAAATAGGAACGACGTAAATTGAACAAATGTTATAGAATTTCGCTGAATTCTTAAATTAATCATAATATAAAATGATCTAACCGGGTCTCTGTTTGCCCTACCCTGGAAGTATAATAGTGCATTTTACTCGCCATTTCATGCGCTTTGAGATGCCGCTTAGCCCAATACGCTATCTGAAATAGGAGCGACGTAAATTGAACAAATGTGATACAATTTCGGTGAATTCTTTTATTAACCATAATATAAAGTGATCTAATTGGGTCTCTGTTTGCCCTACCCTAGAAGTTTAATAGTGCATTTTACTCGCCATTTCATGCGCTTTGAGATGCCGCTTAGCCCAATACGCTATCTGAAATAGGAGCGACGTAAATTGAACAAATGTGATAGAATTTTGCTGGATTCTTAAATTAACCATAATATAAAATGATCTAATCGGGTCTCTGTTTGCCCTACCCTAGAAGTTTAATAGTGCATTTTACTCGCCATTTCACGCGCTTTGAGAGGCCGCATAGCCTAATACGCTATCTGAAATAGGAGCGAAGTAAACTGAACAAATGTGATAGAATTTCTCTGAATTCTTATATTAAACAAAATATAAAATGATCTAATCGGGTCTCTGATCGCCCTATCATAGAAGTTTAATAGTGCATTTACCTTGCCATTCCACGCGCTTTAAGATGCCGCCTTGCCCAGTACGCTATCTGAAACAGGAACGACGTAAATTGAACAAATGTAATAGAATTTTGCTGAATTCTTAAATAAAACATAATATAAAATGATATAACCGTGTGTCTGTTTGCCCTACCCTAGAAGTTTAATCGTGCATTTTACTCGTCATTTCATGCGCTTTGAGATGCCGCTTCGCCCAATACGCTATCTGAAATACGAGCGACGTAAATTGACCAAATGTCATAGAATTTCGCTGAATTCTCAAATTAACCATAATATAAAATGATCTAATCGGGTCTCTGTTTGCCGTACCCTGGAAGTTTAATAGTGTATTTTACTCGTCATTTCATGCGCTTTGAGATGCCGTTTATCCCAATACGCTATCTGAAATAGGAGCGACGTAAATTGAACAAAAGTGATAGAATTTTGCTGAATTCTTAAATTAACCTTAACGTGAAATGATCCAATCGGGTCTATGTTCGCCCTACCCTAGAAGTTTAGTAGTGCATTTCATTCGTCATTTCATGCGCTTTCAGATGCCGCTAGCCCAATACGCTATCTGAAATAGGAGCGACGTAAATTGAACGAATGTGATAGAATTTCGCTGAATTCTTATATTAACCAAAATATAAAATGATCTAATCGGGTCTCTGATTGCCCTATCATAGTAGTTTAATAGTGCATTTTACTCGTCATTTCATGCGCGTTGAGATGCCGCTTTGCCCAATACGCTATCTGAAATAGGAGCGATGTAAATTGAACTAATGTGATAGAATTTTGCTGAATTCTTAAATTAACCATAATATAAAATGATATAATCGGGTCTCTGATTGCCGTATCATAGAAGTTTAATAGTGCATTTTACTCGCCATTCCATGCGCTTTGAGATGCCGCTTAACCCAATACGCTATCTGAAATAGGAGCGACGTAAATTGAACAAATGTGATAGAATTACGCTGAATTCTTAAATTAACCATAATATAAAATGATCTAATCGGGTCTCTGTTTGCCCTACCCTAGAAGTTTAATAGTGCATTTTATTCGCCATTTCATGCGCTTTGAGATGCCGCTTAGCCCAATGCGCTACCTGAAATAGGAGCGACGTAAATTGAACAAATGTGATAGAATTTCCCTGAAATATTATATTAAACAAAATACAAAATGATCTAATCGGGTCTCTGATTGCCATAACATAGAAGTTTAGTAGTGCATTTTAGTCGCCCTTCCACGCACTTTAAGATGCCGCGTAGCCCATTGCGCTATCTGAAATAGGAACGACGTAAATTGAACAAATGTTATAGAATTTCGCTGAATTCTTAAATTAATCATAATATAAAATGATCTAACCGGGTCTCTGTTTGCCCTACCCTAGAAGTATAATAGTGCATTTTACTCGCCATTTCATGCGCTTTGAGATGCCGCTTAGCCCAATACGCTATCTGAAATAGGAGCGACGTAAATTGAACAAATGTGATACAATTTCGGTGAATTCTTTTATTAACCATAATATAAAGTGATCTAATTGGGTCTCTGTTTGCCCTACCCTAGATGTTTAATAGTGCATTTTACTCGCCATTTCATGCGCCTTGAGATGCCGCTTAGCCCAATACGCTATCTGAAATAGGAGCGACGTAAATTGGACAAATGTGATAGAATTTTGCTGGATTCTTAAATTAACCATAATATAAAATGATCTAATCGGGTCTCTGTTTGCCCTACCCTAGAAGTTTAATAGTGCATTTTACTCGCCATTTCACGCGCTTTGAGAGGCCGCTTATCCTAATAGGCTATCTGAAATAGGAGCGAAGTAAACTGAACAAATGTGATAGAATTTCTCTGAATTCTTATATTAACCAAAATATAAAATGATCTAATCGGGTCTCTGATTGCCCTACCATAGAAGTTTAATAGTGCATTTTACTCGCCCTTCCACGCGCTTTAAGATGCCGCCTAGCCCAGTACGCTATCTGAAATAGGACCGACGTAAATTGAACAAATGTGATAGAATTTCCCTGAATTCTTATATTAACCTTAATGTAAAATGATCTAATCGGGTCTCTGTTTTCCCTACCCTAGAAGTTTAATAGTGCATTTTACTCGCCATTTCATGCGCTTTGAGATGCCGCTTAGCCCAATACGCTATCTGAAATATGAGCGACGTAAATTGAACAAATGTGACAGAATTTCGCTGAATTCTTAAATTAACCTTAATGTAAAATGATCTAATCGGGTCTCTCTTCGCCCTACCCTAGAAGTTTAATAGTGCATTTTGCCCGCCACCTCATGCGCTTTGTGATGCCGCTTAGACCAATACGCTATCTGAAACAGGAACGACGTAAATTGAACAAATGTGATAGAATTTCGCTGAATTCTTAAATTAACCATAATATAAAATGATATAACCGTGTGTCTGTTTGCCCTACCCTAGAAGTTTAATCGTGCATTTTACTCGTCATTTCATGCGCTTTGAGATGCCGCTTCGCCCAATACGCTATCTGAAATAGGAGCGATGTAAATTGACCAAATGTCATAGAATTTCGCTGAATTCTCAAATTAACCATAATATAAAATGATCTAATCGGGTCTCTGTTTGCCCTACCCTAGAAGTTTAATAGTGCATTTTACTCGTCATTTCATGCACTTGGAGATGCCGTTTATCCCAATACGCTATCTTAAATAGGAGCGACGTAAATTGAACAAAAGTGATAGAATTTTGCTGAATTCTTAAATTAACCTTAATGTGAAATGATCCAATCGGGTCTATGTTCGCCCTACCCTAGAAGTTTAGTAGTGCATTTCACTCGTCATTTCATGCGCTTTCAGATGCCGCTAGCCCAATACGCTATCTGAAATAGGAGCGACGTAAATTGAACGAATGTGATAGAATTTCGCTGAATTCTTATATTAACCAAAATATAAATTGATCTAATCGGGTCTCTGATTGCCCTATCATAGAAGTTTAATAGTGCATTTTACTCGCCATTTCATATGCTTTGAGATGCCGCTTAGCCCAAAACGCTATTTGAAATGGGAGCGACGTAAGTTGAACAAATGTGAGAGAATTTCCCTGAATTCTTATATTAACCTTAATGTAAAATGATCCAATCGGGTCTATGTTCGCCCTACCCTAGAAGTGCAATAGTGCATTTCACTCGTCATTTCATGCGCTTTGAGATGCCGCTTAGCCCAATACGCTATCTGAAATAGGAGCGACGTAAATTGAACAACTGTGATAGAATTTCGCTGAATTCTTATATTAACCAAAATATAAAATGATCTAATCGGGTCTCTGATTGCCCTATGCATAGGAGTTTAATAGTGCATTTTACTCGCCATTCCACGCGCTTTAAGGTGCCGCATAGCCCAGTACGCTATCTGAAGTAGGAGCGACGTAAATTCAACAAATGCGATAGAATTTTGCTCAATTCTTAAATTAACCATAATATAAAATGATCTAATCTGGTCTCTGATTGCCCTATCATAGTAGTTTAATAGTGCATTTTCCTCGCCATTCCACGCGCTTTAAGATGCCGCCTAGCCCAGTACGCTATCTGAAATAGGACCGACGTAAATTGAACAAATGTGATAGAATTTCCCTGAATTCTTATATTAACCTTAATGTAAAATGATCTAATCGGGTCTCTGATTGCCCTATCATAGAAGTTTAATAGTGCATTTTACTCGCCATTCCACGATCTTTAAGATGCCGCCTAGTACCATACGCTATCTGAAATAGGAGCGACGTTAGTTTAACAAATGTGATAGAATTACGCTGAATTATTATATTAACCGTAATTTAAAATGGTCTAATCGGGTCTCTGTTTGCCTCACCCTAGAAGTTTAGTAGTGCATTTTACTCGCCATTTCATGCGCTTTGAGATGCCGCTCAGCCCAATACGCTATCTAAAATAGGAGCGACGTAAATTGAACAAATGTGATAGAATTTCCCTGAATTCTTATATTAACCTTAATGTAAAATGATCTAATCGGGTCTCTGTTTTCCCTACCCTAGAAGTTTAATAGTGCATTTTACTCGCCATTTCATGCGCTTTGAGATGCCGCTTAGCCCAATACGCTATCTGAAATATGAGCGACGTAAATTGAACAAATGTGACAGAATTTCGCTGAATTCTTAAATTAACCTTAATGTGAAATGATCCAATCGGGTCTATGTTCGCCCTACCCTAGAAGTTTAGTAGTGCATTTCACTCGTCATTTCATGCGCTTTCAGATGCCGCTAGCCCAATACGCTATCTGAAATAGGAGCGACGTAAATTGAACGAATGTGATAGAATTTTGCTGAATTCTTAAATTAATCATAATATAAAATGATCTAACCGGGTCTCTGTTTGCCCTACCCTAGAAGTATAATAGTGCATTTTACTCGCCATTTCATGCGCTTTGAGATGCCGCTTAGCCCAATACGCTATCTGAAATAGGAGCGACGTAAATTGAACAAATGTGATAGAATTTCGGTGAATTCTTTTATTAACCATAATATAAAGTGATCTAATTGGGTCTCTGTTTGCCCTACCCTAGAAGTTTAATAGTGCATTTTACTCGCCATTTCATGCGCTTTGAGATGCCGCTTAGCCCAATACGCTATCTGAAATAGGAGCGACGTAAATTGAACAAATGTGATAGAATTTCGCTGAATTCATATATTAACCAAAATATAAAATGATCTAATCAGGTCTCTGATTGCCCTATCATAGAAGTTTAGTTGTGCATTTTCCTCGCCATTCCACGCGCTTTAAGATGCTGCCTAGCCCAGTACGCTATCTGAAATAGGAACGACGTAAATTGAACAAATGTGATAGAATTTTGCTGGATTCTTAAATTAACCATAATATAAAATGATCTAATCGGGTCTCTGTTTGCCCAACCCTAGAAGTTTAATAGTGCATTTTACTCGCCATTTCACGCGCTTTGAGAGGCCGCTTAGCCTAATACGCTATCTGAAATAGGAGCGAAGTAAACTGAACAAATGTGATAGAATTTCTCTGAATTCTTATATTAACCAAAATATAAAATGATCTAATCGGGTCTCTGATTGCCCTACCATAGAAGTTTAATAGTGCATTTTACTCGCCCTTCCACGCGCTTTAAGATGCCGCATAGCCCAGTACGCTATCTGAAATAGGAGCGACGTAGATTGAACAAATGTGATAGAATTCCGCTGAATTGTTAAATTAACCATAATATAAAATGACCTAATCGGGTCTCTGTTTGCCTTACCCTAGAAGTTTAATACTGCATTTCACACGTCATTTCATGCGGTTTAGGATGCCGCTTAGCCCAATAAGCTATCTGAAATAGGAGCGACGTAAATTGAACAAATCTGACAGAATTTCGCTGAATTCTCATATTAACCTTAATGTAAAATGATCTAATCGGGTCTCTGATTGCCCTATCATAGAAGTTTAATAGTGCATTTTCCTCGCCATTCCACGCGCTTTAAGATGCCGCCTAGCCCAGTACGTATCTGAAATAGGAACGACGTAAATTGAACAAATGTGATAGAATTTCCCTGAATTCTTATGTCAACCTTAATGTAAAATGATCTAATCGGTTCTCTGTTTGCCCTACCCCAGAAGTTTTATAGTGAATTTTACTCGCCATTTCATGCGCTTTGAGGTGCCGCTCAGCCCAATACGCTATCTGAAATATGAGCGACGTAAATTGAACAAATGTGATAGAATTTCGCTGAATTCTTATATTAACCTTAATGTAAAATGATCTAATCGGGTCTCTCTTCGCCCTACCCCAGAAGTTTAATAGTGCATTTTACCCGCCACTTCATGCGCTTTGTGATGCCGCTTAGACCAATACGCTATCTGAAATAGGAGCGACGTAAATTGAACAAATGTGGTAGAATTTCGCTGAATTCTTAAATTAACCATAATATAAAATGATCTAATCGGGTCTCTGTTCGCCCTACCCTAGAAGTTTAATAGTGCCTTCCACTCGTCATTTCATGCACTTTGAGATGCCGCTTAGCCCAATACGCTATCTGAAATAGGAGCGACGTAAATTTAACAAATGTGATAGAATTTTGCTGAATTCTTAAATTAACCATAATATAAAAGGATCTAATCGGGTCTCTGCTTGCCCTACCCTAGAAGTTTAATAGTGCATTTCACTCGCCATTGCACGCGCTTTTAGATGCCTCCTAGCCCAGTACGCTATCTGAAATAGGAGCGACGTAAATTGAACAAACGTGATAGAATTTTGCTGAATTCTTTAATTAACCGTAATATAAAATTATCTGATCGGGTCTCTGATTGCCCTACCCTAAAAGTTTAATAGTGCATTTTACTCGCCATTTCATTCGCTTTGAGATGCCGCTTAGCCCAATACGCTACCTGAAATAGGAGCGACGTAAATTTAACAAATGTGATAGAATTTTGCTGAATTCTTAAATTAACCCATAATATAAAAGGATCTAATCGGGTCTCTGTTTGCCCTACCCTAGAAGTTTAATAGTGCATTTTACTCGCCATTGCTTGCGCTTTGAGATGCCGCTTAGCCCAATACGCTATCTGAAATAGGAGCGACGGAAATTGAACAAATGTGATAGAATTTCGCTGTATTCTTATATTAACCATAATGTAAAATGATCTAATCGGGTCACCGTTCGCCCTACCCTAGAAGTTTAATAGTGCATTTCACTCGACATTTCATGCGCTTTGAGATGCCGCTTAGCCCAATACGCTATCTGAAATAGGAGCGACGGAAATTGAACAAATGTGATAGAATTTCGCTGTATTCTTAAATTAACCATAATGTAAAATTATCTAATCGGGTCTCTCTTCGCCCTACCCGAGAAGTTTAATAGTGCATTTCACTCGTCATTTCATGCGCTTTGAGATGCCGCTTAGCCCAATACGCAATCTCAAATAGGAGCGACGTAAATTGAACAACTGTGATAGAATTTCGCTGAATTCTTATATTAACCAAAATATAAAATGATCTAATCGGGTCTCTGATTGCCCTACCCTAGAAGTTTAATAGAGAATTTTACTCACCATTTCATGTGCTTTTAGATGCCGCTTAGCCCAATATGCTATCTGAAATAGGAGCGACGGAAATTGAACAAATGTGATAGAATTTCGCTGAATTCTTATATTAACCAAAATATAAAATGATCTAATCGGGTCTCTGTTTGCCCTACCCTAGAAGTTTAATAGTGCATTTTACTCGCCATTTCATGCGGTTTAATATCACGCTTAGCCTAATACGCTATCTGAAATAGGAGCGACGTAAATTGAACAAATGTGTTAGAATTTCGCTGAAATCTTATATTAACCAAAATATAAAATGATCTAATCGGGTCCCTGATTGCCCTATCATAGTAGTTTAATAGTGCATTTTACTCGTCATGTCATGCGCGTTGAGATGCCGCTTTGCCCAATACGCTATCTGAAATAGGAGCGATGTAAATTGAACTAATGTGATAGAATTTTGCTGAATTCTTAAATTAACCATAATATAAAATGATATAATCGGGTCTCTGATTGCCGTATCATAGAAGTTTAATAGTGCATTTTACTCGCCATTCCATGCGCTTTGAGATGCCGCTTAACCCAATACGCTATCTGAAATAGGAGCGACGTAAATTGAACAAATGTGATAGAATTACGCTGAATTCTTAAATTAACCATAATATAAAATGATCTAATCGGGTCTCTGTTTGCCCTACCCTAGAAGTTTAATAGTGCATTTTATTCGCCATTTCATGCGCTTTGAGATGCCGCTTAGCCCAATGCGCTACCTGAAATAGGAGCGACGTAAATTGAACAAATGTGATAGAATTTCCCTGAAATATTATATTAAACAAAATACAAAATGATCTAATCGGGTCTCTGATTGCCATAACATAGAAGTTTAGTAGTGCATTTTAGTCGCCCTTCCACGCACTTTAAGATGCCGCGTAGCCCATTTTGCTATCTGAAATAGGAACGACGTAAATTGAACAAATGTTATAGAATTTCGCTGAATTCTTAAATTAATCATAATATAAAATGATCTAACCGGGTCTCTGTTTGCCCTACCCTAGAAGTATAATAGTGCATTTTACTCGCCATTTCATGCGCTTTGAGATGCCGCTTAGCCCAATACGCTATCTGAAATAGGAGCGACGTAAATTGAACAAATGTGATACAATTTCGGTGAATTCTTTTATTAACCATAATATAAAGTGATCTAATTGGGTCTCTGTTTGCCCTACCCTAGAAGTTTAATAGTGCATTTTACTCGCCATTTCATGCGCTTTGAGATGCCGCTTAGCCCAATACGCTATCTGAAATAGGAGCGACGTAAATTGAACAAATGTGATAGAATTTTGCTGGATTCTTAAATTAACCATAATATAAAATGATCTAATCGGGTCTCTGTTTGCCCTACCCTAGAAGTTTAATAGTGCATTTTACTCGCCATTTCACGCGCTTTGAGAGGCCGCTTAGCCTAATACGCTATCTGAAATAGGAGCGAAGTAAACTGAACAAATGTGATAGAATTTCTCTGAATTCTTATATTAAACAAAATATAAAATGATCTAATCGGGTCTCTGATCGCCCTATCATAGAAGTTTAATAGTGCATTTACCTTGCCATTCCACGCGCTTTAAGATGCCGCCTTGCCCAGTACGCTATCTGAAACAGGAACGACGTAAATTGAACAAATGTAATAGAATTTTGCTGAATTCTTAAATAAAACATAATATAAAATGATATAACCGTGTGTCTGTTTGCCCTACCCTAGAAGTTTAATCGTGCATTTTACTCGTCATTTCATGCGCTTTGAGATGCCGCTTCGCCCAATACGCTGTCTGAAATACGAGCGACGTAAATTGACCAAATGTCATAGAATTTCGCTGAATACTCAAATTAACCATAATATAAAATGATCTAATCGGGTCTCTGTTTGCCGTACCCTGGAAGTTTAATAGTGTATTTTACTCGTCATTTCATGCGCTTTGAGATGCCGTTTATCCCAATACGCTATCTGAAATAGGAGCGACGTAAATTGAACAAAAGTGATAGAATTTTGCTGAATTCTTAAATTAACCTTAATGTGAAATGATCCAATCGGGTCTATGTTCGCCCTACCCTAGAAGTTTAGTAGTGCATTTCATTCGTCATTTCATGCGCTTTCAGATGCCGCTAGCCCAATACGCTATCTGAAATAGGAGCGACGTAAATTGAACGAATGTGATAGAATTTCGCTGAATTCTTATATTAACCAAAATATAAAATGATCTAATCGGGTCTCTGATTGCCCTATCATAGTAGTTTAATAGTGCATTTTACTCGTCATTTCATGCGCGTTGAGATGCCGCTTTGCCCAATACGCTATCTGAAATAGGAGCGATGTAAATTGAACTAATGTGATAGAATTTTGCTGAATTCTTAAATTAACCATAATATAAAATGATATAATCGGGTCTCTGATTGCCGTATCATAGAAGTTTAATAGTGCATTTTACTCGCCATTCCATGCGCTTTGAGATGCCGCTTAACCCAATACGCTATCTGAAATAGGAGCGACGTAAATTGAACAAATGTGATAGAATTACGCTGAATTCTTAAATTAACCATAATATAAAATGATCTAATCGGGTCTCTGTTTGCCCTACCCTAGAAGTTTAATAGTGCATTTTATTCGCCATTTCATGCGCTTTGAGATGCCGCTTAGCCCAATGCGCTACCTGAAATAGGAGCGACGTAAATTGAACAAATGTGATAGAATTTCCCTGAAATATTATATTAAACAAAATACAAAATGATCTAATCGGGTCTCTGATTGCCATAACATAGAAGTTTAGTAGTGCATTTTAGTCGCCCTTCCACGCACTTTAAGATGCCGCGTAGCCCATTGCGCTATCTGAAATAGGAACGACGTAAATTGAACAAATGTTATAGAATTTCGCTGAATTCTTAAATTAATCATAATATAAAATGATCTAACCGGGTCTCTGTTTGCCCTACCCTAGAAGTATAATAGTGCATTTTACTCGCCATTTCATGCGCTTTGAGATGCCGCTTAGCCCAATACGCTATCTGAAATAGGAGCGACGTAAATTGAACAAATGTGATACAATTTCGGTGAATTCTTTTATTAACCATAATATAAAGTGATCTAATTGGGTCTCTGTTTGCCCTACCCTAGAAGTTTAATAGTGCATTTTACTCGCCATTTCATGCGCTTTGAGATGCCGCTTAGCCCAATACGCTATCTGAAATAGGAGCGACGTAAATTGGACAAATGTGATAGAATTTTGCTGGATTCTTAAATTAACCATAATATAAAATGATCTAATCGGGTCTCTGTTTGCCCTACCCTAGAAGTTTAATAGTGCATTTTACTCGCCATTTCACGCGCTTTGAGAGGCCGCTTATCCTAATAGGCTATCTGAAATAGGAGCGAAGTAAACTGAACAAATGTGATAGAATTTCTCTGAATTCTTATATTAACCAAAATATAAAATGATCTAATCGGGTCTCTGATTGCCCTACCATAGAAGTTTAATAGTGCATTTTACTCGCCCTTCCACGCGCTTTAAGATGCCGCCTAGCCCAGTACGCTATCTGAAATAGGACCGACGTAAATTGAACAAATGTGATAGAATTTCCCTGAATTCTTATATTAACCTTAATGTAAAATGATCTAATCGGGTCTCTGTTTTCCCTACCCTAGAAGTTTAATAGTGCATTTTACTCGCCATTTCATGCGCTTTGAGATGCCGCTTAGCCCAATACGCTATCTGAAATATGAGCGACGTAAATTGAACAAATGTGACAGAATTTCGCTGAATTCTTAAATTAACCTTAATGTAAAATGATCTAATCGGGTCTCTCTTCGCCCTACCCTAGAAGTTTAATAGTGCATTTTACCCGCCACTTCATGCGCTTTGTGATGCCGCGTAGACCAATACGCTATCTGAAACAGGAACGACGTAAATTGAACAAATGTGATAGAATTTCGCTGAATTCTTAAATTAACCATAATATAAAATGATATAACCGTGTGTCTGTTTGCCCTACCCTAGAAGTTTAATCGTGCATTTTACTCGTCATTTCATGCGCTTTGAGATGCCGCTTCGCCCAATACGCTATCTGAAATAGGAGCGATGTAAATTGACCAAATGTCATAGAATTTCGCTGAATTCTCAAATTAACCATAATATAAAATGATCTAATCGGGTCTCTGTTTGCCCTACCCTAGAAGTTTAATAGTGCATTTTACTCGTCATTTCATGCGCTTGGAGATGCCGTTTATCCCAATACGCTATCTTAAATAGGAGCGACGTAAATTGAACAAAAGTGATAGAATTTTGCTGAATTCTTAAATTAACCTTAATGTGAAATGATCCAATCGGGTCTATGTTCGCCCTACCCTAGAAGTTTAGTAGTGCATTTCACTCGTCATTTCATGCGCTTTCAGATGCCGCTAGCCCAATACGCTATCTGAAATAGGAGCGACGTAAATTGAACAACTGTGATAGAATTTCGCTGAATTCTTATATTAACCAAAATATAAAATGATCTAATCGGGTCTCTGATTGCCCTATGCATAGAAGTTTAATAGTGCATTTTACTCGCCATTCCACGCGCTTTAAGGTGCCGCATAGCCCAGTACGCTATCTGAAGTAGGAGCGACGTAAATTCAACAAATGCGATAGAATTTTGCTCAATTCTTAAATTAACCATAATATAAAATGATCTAATCTGGTCTCTGATTGCCCTATCATAGTAGTTTAATAGTGCATTTTCCTCGCCATTCCACGCGCTTTAAGATGCCGCCTAGCCCAGTACGCTATCTGAAATAGGACCGACGTAAATTGAACAAATGTGATAGAATTTCCCTGAATTCTTATATTAACCTTAATGTAAAATGATCTAATCGGGTCTCTGATTGCCCTATCATAGAAGTTTAATAGTGCATTTTACTCGCCATTCCACGATCTTTAAGATGCCGCCTAGTACCATACGCTATCTGAAATAGGAGCGACGTTAGTTTAACAAATGTGATAGAATTACGCTGAATTATTATATTAACCGTAATTTAAAATGGTCTAATCGGGTCTCTGTTTGCCTCACCCTAGAAGTTTAGTAGTGCATTTTACTCGCCATTTCATGCGCTTTGAGATGCCGCTCAGCCCAATACGCTATCTAAAATAGGAGCGACGTAAATTGTACAAATGTGATAGAATTTCCCTGAATTCTTATATTAACCTTAATGTAAAATGATCTAATCGGGTCTCTGTTTTCCCTACCCTAGAAGTTTAATAGTGCATTTTACTCGCCATTTCATGCGCTTTGAGATGCCGCTTAGCCCAATACGCTATCTGAAATATGAGCGACGTAAATTGAACAAATGTGACAGAATTTCGCTGAATTCTTAAATTAACCTTAATGTGAAATGATCCAATCGGGTCTATGTTCGCCCTACCCTAGAAGTTTAGTAGTGCATTTCACTCGTCATTTCATGCGCTTTCAGATGCCGCTAGCCCAATACGCTATCTGAAATAGGAGCGACGTAAATTGAACGAATGTGATAGAATTTTGCTGAATTCTTAAATTAATCATAATATAAAATGATCTAACCGGGTCTCTGTTTGCCCTACCCTAGAAGTATAATAGTGCATTTTACTCGCCATTTCATGCGCTTTGAGATGCCGCTTAGCCCAATACGCTATCTGAAATAGGAGCGACGTAAATTGAACCAATGTGATAGAATTTCGGTGAATTCTTTTATTAACCATAATATAAAGTGATCTAATTGGGTCTCTGTTTGCCCTACCCTAGAAGTTTAATAGTGCATTTTACTCGCCATTTCATGCGCTTTAAGATGCCGCTTAGCCCAATACGCTATCTGAAATAGGAGCGACGTAAATTGAACAAATGTGATAGATTTTCGCTGAATTCATATATTAACCAAAATATAAAATGATCTAATCGGGTCTCTGATTGCCCTATCATAGAAGTTTAGTTGTGCATTTTCCTCGCCATTCCACGCGCTTTAAGATGCTGCCTAGCCCAGTACGCTATCTGAAATAGGAACGACGTAAATTGAACAAATGTGATAGAATTTTGCTGGATTCTTAAATTAACCATAATATAAAATGATCTAATCGGGTCTCTGTTTGCCCAACCCTAGAAGTTTAATAGTGCATTTTACTCGCCATTTCACGCGCTTTGAGAGGCCGCTTAGCCTAATACGCTATCTGAAATAGGAGCGAAGTAAACTGAACAAATGTGATAGAATTTCTCTGAATTCTTATATTAACCAAAATATAAAATGATCTAATCGGGTCTCTGATTGCCCTACCATAGAAGTTTAATAGTGCATTTTACTCGCCCTTCCACGCGCTTTAAGATGCCGCATAGCCCAGTACGCTATCTGAAATAGGAGCGACGTAAATTGAACAAATGTGTTAGAATTTTGCTGAATTCTTAAATTGACCATAATATAAAATGATCTAATCGGGTCTCTGTTTGCCATACCCTAGAAGTTTAATAGTGCATTTTGCTCGCCATTTCATGCGCTCTGAGATGCCGCATAGCCCAATACGCTATCTGAAATAGGAGCGACGTAAATTGAACAACTGTGATAGAATTTCCCTGAATTCTTATATTAACCTTAATGTAAAATGATCTAATCGGGTCTCTGATTGCCCTATCATAGAAGTTTAATAGTGCATTTTACTCGCCATTCCACGATCTTTAAGATGCCGCCTAGCACCATACGCTATCTGAAATAGGAGGGACGTTAGTTTAACAAATGTGATAGAATTACGCTGAATTATTATATTAACCGTAATTTAAAATGGTCTAATCGGGTCTCTGTTTGCCTCACCCTAGAAGTTTAGTAGTGCATTTTACTCGCCATTTCATGCGCTTTGAGATGCCGCTCAGCCCAATACGCTATCTAAAATAGGAGCGACGTAAATTGAACAAATGTGACAGAATTTCGCTGAATTCTTAAATTAACCTTAATGTAAAATGATCTAATCGGGTCTCTCTTCGCCCTACCCTAGAAGTTTAATAGTGCATTTTACCCGCCACTTCATGCGCTTTGTGATGCCGCTTAGACCAATACGCTATCTGAAACAGGAACGACGTAAATTGAACAAATGTGATAGAATTTCGCTGAATTCTTAAATTAACCATAATATAAAATGATATAACCGTGTGTCTGTTTGCCCTACCCTAGAAGTTTAATCGTGCATTTTACTCGTCATTTCATGCGCTTTGAGATGCCGCTTCGCCCAATACGCTATCTGAAATAGGAGCGATGTAAATTGACCAAATGTCATAGAATTTCGCTGAATTCTCAAATTAACCATAATATAAAATGATCTAATCGGGTCTCTGTTTGCCCTACCCTAGAAGTTTAATAGTGCATTTTACTCGTCATTTCATGCGCTTTGAGATGCCGTTTATCCCAATACGCTATCTTAAATAGGAGCGACGTAAATTGAACAAAAGTGATAGAATTTCGCTGAATTCTTATATTAACCAAAATATAAATTGATCTAATCGGGTCTCTGATTGCCCTATCATAGAAGTTTAATAGTGCATTTTACTCGCCATTTCATATGCTTTGAGATGCCGCTTAGCCCAATACGCTATCTGAAATAGGAGCGACGTAAATTGAACAAATGTGATAGAATTTCGCTGAATTCTTATATTAAACAAAATATAAAATGATCTAATCGGGTCTCTGATCGCCCTATCATAGAAGTTTAATAGTGCATTTACCTTGCCATTCCACGCGCTTTAAGATGCCGCCTTGCCCAGTACGCTATCTGAAACAGGAACGACGTAAATTGAACAAACGTAATAGAATTTTGCTGAATTCTTAAATTAATCATAATATAAAATGATCTAACCGGGTCTCTGTTTGCCCTACCCTAGAAGTATAATAGTGCATTTTACTCGCCATTTCATGCGCTTTGAGATGCCGCTTAGCCCAATACGCTATCTGAAATAGGAGCGACGTAAATTGAACAAATGTGATAGAATTTCGGTGAATTCTTTTATTAACCATAATATAAAGTGATCTAATTGGGTCTCTGTTTGCCCTACCCTAGAAGTTTAATAGTGCATTTTACTCGCCATTTCATGCGCTTTGAGATGCCGCTTAGCCCAATACGCTATCTGAAATAGGAGCGACGTAAATTGAACAAATGTGATAGAATTTCGCTGAATTCATATATTAACCAAAATATAAAATGATCTAATCGGGTCTCTGATTGCCCTATCATAGAAGTTTAGTTGTGCATTTTCCTCGCCATTCCACGCGCTTTAAGATGCTGCCTAGCCCAGTACGCTATCTGAAATAGGAACGACGTAAATTGAACAAATGTGATAGAATTTTGCTGGATTCTTAAATTAACCATAATATAAAATGATCTAATCGGGTCTCTGTTTGCCCTACCCTAGAAGTTTAATAGTGCATTTTACTCGCCATTTCACGCGCTTTGAGAGGCCGCTTAGCCCAATACGCTATCTGAAATAGGAGCGAAGTAAACTGAACAAATTGGATAGAATTTCTCTGAATTCTTATATTAACCAAAATATAAAATGATCTAATCGGGTCTCTGATTGCCCTACCATAGAAGCTTAATAGTGCATTTTACTCGCCCTTCCACGCGCTTTAAGATGCCGCATAGCCCAGTACGCTATCTGAAATAGGAGCGACGTAGATTGAACAAATGTGATAGAATTCCGCTGAATTGTTAAATTAACCATAATATAAAATGACCTAATCGGGTCTCTGTTTGCCTTACCCTAGAAGTTTAATACTGCATTTCACACGTCATTTCATGCGGTTTAGGATGCCGCTTAGCCCAATAAGCTATCTGAAATAGGAGCGACGTAAATTGAACAAATCTGACAGAATTTCGCTGAATTCTCATATTAACCTTAATGTAAAATGATCTAATCGGGTCTCTGATTGCCCTATCATAGAAGTTTAATAGTGCATTTTCCTCGCCATTCCACGCGCTTTAAGATGCCGCCTAGCCCAGTACGTATCTGAAATAGGAACGACGTAAATTGAACAAATGTGATAGAATTTCCCTGAATTCTTATGTCAACCTTAATGTAAAATGATCTAATCGGTTCTCTGTTTGCCCTACCCCAGAAGTTTTATAGTGAATTTTACTCGCCATTTCATGCGCTTTGAGGTGCCGCTCAGCCCAATACGCTATCTGAAATATGAGCGACGTAAATTGAACAAATGTGATAGAATTTCGCTGAATTCTTATATTAACCTTAATGTAAAATGATCTAATCGGGTCTCTCTTCGCCCTACCCCAGAAGTTTAATAGTGCATTTTACCCGCCACTTCATGCGCTTTAAGCTGCCGCCCAGCCCAGTACGCTATCTGCAATAGGAGCGACGTAAATTGAACAAATGTGATAGAATTTTGCTGAATTCTTAAATTAACCATAATATAAAATGATCTAATCGGGTCTCTGTTTGCCATACCCTAGAAGTTTAATAGTGCATTTTACTCGCCATTTCATGCGCTCTGAGATGCCGCTTAGCCCAATACGCTATCTGAAATAGGAGCGACGTAAATTGAACAACTGTGATAGAATTTCGCTGAAATCTTATATTAACCAAAATATAAAATGATCTAATCGGGTCTCTGATTGCCCTATCATAGTAGTTTAATAGTGCATTTTACTCGCCATTTCATGCGCTTTGAGATGCCGCTTATCCCAATACGCTATCTGAAATAGGAGCGACGTAAATTGAACAAATGTGATAGAATTCCGCTGAATCCTTATATTAACCAAAATATAAATTGACCTAATCGGGTCTCTGATTGCCCTATCATAGAAGTTTAATAGTGCATTTTACTCGCCATTTCATGCGCTTTGAGATGCCGCTTAGCCCAAAACGCTATCTGGAATGGGAGCGACGTAAATTGAACAAATGTGATAGAATTTCGCTGAATTCTTATATTAACCAAAATATAAAATGATCTAATCGGGTCTCTGATTGCCCTATCATAGAAGTTTAATAGAGGGTGTTGCTCGTCATTTCATGCGCTTTGAGGTGCCGCTTAGCTCAATACGCTATCTGAAATAGGAGCGACGTAAATTGAGCAAACGTAATAGAATTTCGCTGAATTCTTATATTAACCATAATGTAAAATGATGTGATCGGGACTCTATTCGCCCTAACCTAGAAGTTTAATAGTGCGTTCCATTCGCCATTTCATGCGCTTTGAGATGCCGCTTCGCCCAATACGCTATCTGAAATAGGAGCGACGTAAATTGAACAAATGTGATAGAATTTCGCTGAATCCATATATTAACCATAATGTAAAATGATCTAATCGAGTCTCTGTTTGCCGTACCCTAGAAGTTTAGGGGTGCATTTTACTCGCTATTTCATGCGCCTTGAGATGCCGCTTAGCCTAATACGCTATTTGAAATAGGAGCGACGTAAATTAAACAAATGTGTTAGAATTTTGCTGAATTCTTAAATTAACCAAAATATCAAAAGATCTAATCGGGTCTCTGTTTGCCCTACTCGAGAAGTTTAATAGTGCATTTTACTGTCTATTTCATGCGCTTTGAGATGCCGCTTAGCCCAATACGCTATCTGACATAGGAGCGACGTAAATTCAACAAATGTGATAGAATTTTGCTGAATTCTTAAATTAACCATAATATAAAAGGATCTAATCGGGTCTCTGTTTGTCCTACCCTAGAAGTTTAATAGTGCATTTTACTCGCCATTTCATTCGCTTTGAGACGCCGCTTAGCCCAATACGCTATCTGAAATAGGAGCGACGTAAATTGAACAAATGTGATATCATTTCTCTGTATTCTTATATTAACCATAATGTAAAATGATCTGATCGGGTCCCTGTTCGCCCTACCCTAGAGGTTTAATAGTGCATTTTACTCGCCATTTCATTCGCTTTAAGCTTCCGCCCAGCCCAGTACGCTATCTGCAATAGGAGCGACGTAAATTGAACAAATGTGATAGAATTTCGCTGAATTCTTATATTAACCATAATGTAAAATGATCAGATCGGGTCACTGTTCGCCCTACCCTAGAGGTTTAATAGTGCATTTTACTCGTCATTTCATGCGCTTTGAGATGCCGCTTAGCCCAATACGCTATCTGAAATAGGAGCGACGGAAATTGAACAAATGTGATAGAATTTCGCTGAATTCTTATATCAACCAAAATATAAAATGATCTAATCGGGTCTCTACTTGCCCTACCCTAGAAGTTTAATAGTGCATTTTACTCGCCATTTCATGCGCTTTGAGATGCCGCTTAGCCCAATACGCTATCTGACATAGGAGCGACGTAAATTGAACAAATGTGATAGAATTTCGCTGTATTCTTATATTAACCATAATGTAAAATGATCTGATCGGGTCTCTGTTCGCCCTAACCTTGAAGTTTAGTACTGCATTCCACTCGTCATTTCATGCGCTTTGAGATACCGCTTAACCCAATACGCTACCTCAAATAGGAGCGACGTAAATTGAACAAATGTGATAGAAATACGCTGAATTCTTAAATTAACCATAATATAAAATGATCTAATCGGGTCTCTGTTTGACCTACCCTAGAAGTTTAGTAGTGCATGTTACTGAATATTTCATGCGCTTTGAGATGCCGCTTAGTCCAATACGCTATCTGAAATAGGAGCGACATAAATTGAACAAATGTGATAGAATTTCGCTGTATTCTTAAATTAACCATAATGTAAAATTATCTAATCGGGTCTCTGTACGCCCTACCCGAGAAGTTTAATAGTGCATTTCACTCGTCATTTCATGCGCTTTGAGACGCCGCTTAGCCCAATACGCTATCACAAATAGGAGCGACGTAAATTGAACAAATGTGATAGAAGTTCGCTGAATTCTTATATTAACCAAAATATAAAATGATCTAATCGGGTCTCTGATTGCCCTACCCTAGAAGTTTAATAGAGAATTTTACTCACCATTTCATGTGCTTTGAGATGCCGCTTAGCCCAATATGCTATCTGAAATAGGAGCGACGTAAATTAAACAAATGTGTTAGAATTTTGCTGAATTCTTAAATTAACCAAAATATCAAATGATCTAATCGGGTCTGTGTTTGCCGTACTCGAGAAGTTTAATAGTGCATATTACTGGCTATTTCATGCGCTTTGAGATGCCGCTTAGCCCAATACGCTATCTGAAATAGGGGCGACGTAAATTTAACAAATGTGATAGAATTTTGCTGAATTCTTAAATTAACCATAATATAAAAGGATCTAATCGGGTCTCTGTTTGCCCTACCCTAGAAGTTTAATAGTGCATTTTACTGGCCATTTCATGCGCTTTGAGACGCCGCTTAGCCCAATACGCTATCTGAAATAGGAGCGACGTAAATTGAACAAATGTGATAGAATTTCGCTGTATTCTTATATTAACCATAATGTAAAATGATCTGATCGGGTCTCTGTTCGCCCTACTCTAGAAGTTTAATAGTGCATTTCACTCGTCATTTCATGCGCTTTGAGATGCCGCTTAGCCCAATATGCTATCTGAAATAGGCGCGACGTAAATTGAACAAATGTGATAGAAATACGCTGAATTCTTAAATTAACCATAACGTAAAATGATCTAATCGGGTCTCTGTTCGTCCTTGCCTAGAAGTTTAATAGTGCATTTTATTCGCCATTTCATGCGCTTTGAGATGCCGCTTAGCCCAATACGCTACCTGAAATAGGAGCGACGTAAATTGAACAAATGTGATAGAATTTCCCTGAAATCTTATATTATACAAAATATAAAATGATCTAATCGGGTCTCTGATTGCCCTATCATAGAAGTTTAGTAGTGCATTTTACTCGCCTTTCCATGCGCTTTAAGATGCCGCCTAGCCCAGTACGCTATCTGAAATTGGAGCGACTTAAATTGAACAAATGTGATAGAATTTCGCTGAATTCTTATATTAACCATAATATAAAATGATATAATCGGGTCTCTGTTTGCCCTACCCTAGAAGTTTAATCGTGCATTTTACTCGTCATTTCATGCGCTTTGAGATGCCGCTTCGCCCAATACGCTATCTGAAATAGGAGCGACGTAAATTGACCAAATGTCATAGAATTTCGCTGAATTCTTATATTAACCATAATATAAAATGATCTAATCGGGTCTCTGTTTGCCCTACCCTAGAAGTTTAATAGTGCATTTTACTCGTCATTTCATGCGCTTTGAGATGCCGCATAGCCCAATACGCTATCTGAAATAGGAGCGACGTAAATTGAACAAATGTGTTAGAATTTTGCTGAATTCTTAAATTAACCATAATATAAAATGATCTAATCGGGTCTCTGTTTGCCATACCCTAGAAGTTTAATAGTGCATTTTACTCGCCATTTCATGCGCTCTGAGATGCCGCTTAGCCCAATACGCTATCTGAAATAGGAGCGACGTAAATTGAACAACTGTGATAGAATTTCGCTGAAATCTTATATTAACCAAAATATAAAATGATCTAATCGGGTCTCTGATTGCCCTATCATAGTAGTTTAATAGTGCATTTTACTCGCCATTTCATGCGCTTTGAGATGCCGCTTATCCCAATACGCTATCTGAAATAGGAGCGACGTAAATTGAACAAATGTGATAGAATTCCGCTGAATCCTTATATTAACCAAAATATAAATTGACCTAATCGGGTCTCTGATTGCCCTATCATAGAAGTTTAATAGTGCATTTTACTCGCCATTTCATGCGCTTTGAGATGCCGCTTAGCCCAAAACGCTATCTGGAATGGGAGCGACGTAAATTGAACAAATGTGAGAGAATTTCCCTGAATTCTTATATTAACCTTAATGTAAAATGATCCAATCGGGTCTATGTTCGCCCTACCCTAGAAGTTTAATAGGGCATTTCACTCGTCATTTCATGCGCTTTGAGATGCCGCTTAGCCCAATACGCTATCTGAAATAGGAGCGACGTAAATTGAACAAATGTGATAGAATTTCGCTGAATTCTTATATTAAACAAAATATAAAATGATCTAATCGGGTCTCTGATCGCCCTATCATACAAGTTTAATAGGGCATTTTACTCGCCATTCCACGCGATTTAAGATGCCGCCTAGCCCAGTACGATATCTGAAATAGGAGCGACGTAAATTGAACAAATGTGATAGAATTTCGCTGAATTCATATATTAACCAAACTATATAATGATCTAATCGGGTCTCTGATTGCCCTATCATAGAAGTTTAATAGTGCATTTACCTTGCCATTCCACGCGCTTTAAGATGCCGCCTTGCCCAGTACGCTATCTGAAACAGGAACGACGTAAATTGAACAAATGTAATAGAATTTTGTTGAATTCTTAAATAAAACATAATATAAAATGATATAACCGTGTGTCTGTTTGCCCTACCCTAGAAGTTTAATCGTGCATTTTACTCGTCATTTCATGCGCTTTGAGATGCCGCTTCGCCCAATACGCTATCTGAAATAGGAGCGACGTAAATTGACCAAATGTCATAGAATTTCGCTGAATTCTCAAATTAACCATAATATAAAATGATCTAATCGGGTCTCTGTTTGCCCTACCCTAGAAGTTTAATAGTGCATTTTACTCGTCATTTCATGCGCTTTGAGATGCCGCTTATCCCAATACGCTATCTGAAATAGGAGCGACGTAAATTGAACAAAAGTGATAGAATTTTGCTGAATTCTTAAATTAACCTTAATGTGAAATGATCCAATCGGGTCTATGTTCGCCCTACCCTAGAAGTTTAGTAGTGCATTTCACTCGTCATTTCAAGCGCTTTCAGATGCCGCTAGCCCCATACGCTATCTGAAATAGGAGCGACGTTAGTTTAACAAATGTGATAGAATTACGCTGAATTATTATATTAACCGTAATTTAAAATGGTCTAATCGGGTCTCTGTTTGCCTCACCCTAGAAGTTTAGTAGTGCATTTTACTCGCCATTTCATGCGCTTTGAGATGCCGCTCAGCCCAATACGCTATCTAAAATAGGAGCGACGTAAATTGAACAAATGTGATAGAATTTCCCTGAATTCTTATATTAACCTTAATGTAAAATGATCTAATCGGGTCTCTGTTTGCCCTACCCTAGAAGTTCAATAGTGCATTTTACTCGTGATTTCATGCGCTTTGAGATGCCGCTTAGCCCAATGCGCTATCTGAAATAGTAGCGACGTAAATTGAACAAATGTGATAGAATTTCGCTTAATTCTTATATTAACCCAAATATAAAATGATCTGATCGCTTCTCTGATTGCCCTATCATAGAAGTTTAATAGTGCATTTTACTCGCCATTCCACGCGCTTTATGTTGCCGCCTAGCCCAGTACGCTGTTTGGAATAGGAGCGTCGTAAATTGATCAAATGTGATATAATCTTGCTGATATCTTAAATTAACCATAATATAAAATGATCTATTCGGTTCTCTGTTTGCCCTACCCTAGAAGTTTAATAGTGCATTTTACTCGCCATTTCGTGCGCTTTCAGGCGCCGCTTAACCCAATGCGCTATCTCAAATAGGAGCGACGTAAATTGAACAAATGTGATAAAATTACGCTGAATTGATATATTAACCATAACATAAAATGATCTAATCGGGTCTCTGATTGCCCTATCATAGAAGTTTAATACTGCATTTTACTCGCCATTTCATGCGCCTTAAGGAGCCGTTTAGCCCAATACGCAATCTGAAATTGGAGCTACGTAAATTGTACAAATGTGACAGAGTTACGCAGAATTCTTACATTAACCATAATATAAAATCATCTAATCGGCTCTATGATTGCCCTATCATAGAAGTTGAATAGTGCATCTTACTCGTCATTTCATGAGCTTTAAGTTGCCTACTAGCCCAATACTCTATCTGAAACAGGAGCGACGTTAATTGAACAAATGTGATAGAATTACGCAGAATACTTATATTAACAATAATATAAAATGATCCACTCGGGTCTCTGATTGCCCTATCATGGAAGTTTAATGGTGCATTTTACTCGTCATTTCCTGCGCTTGAAGGTGCCGCTTAGCCCAATACGCTATTTGAAATAGGAGCGACGTAAATGGAACAAATGTGATAGAATTTCCCTGAATTCTTATATTAACCATAATGTAAAATGTTCTAATCGGGTCTCTGATCGCCCTACCCTAGAAGTTTAATAGTGCATTTCACTCGTCATTTCATGCGCTTTGAGATGCCGCTTAGCCCAATACGCTATCTGAAATAGGAGCGACGTAAATTGAACAAATGTGATAGAATTTCGCTGAAACCTTATATTATACCAAATATAAAATGATCTAATCGGGTCTCAGATTGCCCTATCATAGAAGTTTAGTAGTGCATTTTACTCGCCATTCCACGCGCTTTAAGATGTCGCCTAGCCCAGTAGGCTATCTGGAATAGGAGCGACGTAAATTGAACAAATGTGATAGAATTTCGCTGAATTCTTAAATTAACCATAATATAAAATGATCTAATCGGGTCTGTGTTTGCCGTACCCTAGACGTTTAATAGTGCATTTTACTCGCCATTTCATGCGCTTTGCGATGCCGCTTAGGCCAATCCGCTATCTGAAATAGGAGCGACGTAAATTGAACAAATGTGATAGAATTTCACTGAAATCTTATATTAAACAAAATACAAAATGATCTAATCGGGACTCTGATTGGCCTATCATAGAAGTTTAGTAGTGCATTTTTCTCGCCCTTCCACGCGCTTTAAGATGCCGCCTAGCCCAGTACGCTATCTGGTATAGGAGCGACGTAAATTGAACAAATGTGATAGAATTACGCTGAATTCTTATATTAACCGTAATATAAAATGATCTAATCGGGTCTCTGTTCGCCCTACCCTAGAAGTTTAATAGCGCATTTCACTCGACATTTCATGCGCTTTGAGATGCCGTTTAGCCCAATACGCTATCTGAAATAGGAGCGACGTAAATTGAACAAATGTGATAGGTTTTCCCTGAATTCTTTTATTAACCATAATGTAAAATGATCTAATCGGGTCTCTGTTTACCCTACCCTAGAAGTTTAGTAGTGCATTTTACTCGCCATTTCATGCGCTTTGAGATGCCGCTTTGCCCAATACGCTATCTGAGATAGGAGCGACGTAAATTTAGCAAATGTGATAGGATTTCGCTGAATTCTTATATTAACCTTAATGTAATATGATCTAATCAGGCCTCTATTCGCAGTACCCTAGAAGTTTAATAGTGCATTTCACTCGTCATTTCATGCGCTTTGAGATGCCGCTTAGCCCAATTCGCTATCAGAAATAGGAGCGACGTAAATTGAATAAATGTGATAGAATTTCGCTGAACACTTATATTAACCAAAATATAAAATGTTCTAATCTGGTCTCTGATTGCCCTTTCATAGAAGGTTAATAGTGCATTTTACTCGCCATACCACGCACTTTAAGATGCCGCCTAGCCCAGTAGGCTATCTGAAATAGGAGCGACGTAAATTGCACAAATGTGACAGAATTTCGCTGAATTCTTAAATTAACCATAATATAAAATGATCTAATCGGGCCTCTGTTCGCCCTACCCTAGAAGTTTAATAGTGCATTTCACTCGACATTTCATGCGCTTAGAGATGCCGCTTTGCCCAATTCGCTATCTGAAATAGGAGCGACGTAAATTGAATAAATGTGCTAGAATTTCGCTGAACTCTTATATTAACCAAAATATAAAATGATCTAATCTGGTCTCTGATTACCCTTTCATAGAAGGTTAATAGTGCATTTTACTCGCCATACCACGCACTTTAAGATGCCGCCTAGCCCAGTAGGCTGTCTGAAATAGGAGCGACGTAAATTGAATGAATGTGATAGAATTTCGCTGATCTCTTATATTAACCAAAATATAAAATGATATAATCTGGTCTCTGATTGCCCTTTCATATAAGGCTAATAGTGCATTTTACTCGCCATTCCAGGCGCTTTAAGATGCCGCCTAGCCCAGTAGGCTCCCTGAAATAGGAGCGACGTAAATTGAATAAATGTGATAGAATTTCGCTGAACACTTATATTAACCAAAATATGAAATGATCTAATCTGGTCTCTGATTGCCCTATCATAGAAGGTTAATAGTGCGTTATACTCGCCATTCCACGCGCTTTAAGATGCCGCCTAGCCCAGTAGGCTATCTGAAATTGGAGTTACGTAAATTGAACAAGTGTGATAGAGTTTCGCTGAATTCTTATATTAACCATGATTTAAAATGATCTAATCGGGCCTCGGATTGCCCTATCATAGAAGTTTAATAGTGCATTTTACTCATCATTTCATGCGCTTTAAGGTGCCGCCTAGCCCAATACGCTATCTGAAGTTGGAGCTACGTAAATTGAACAAGTGTGATACAGTTTCGCTGAATTCTTAAATTAACCATAATATAAAATGATCTAATCGGGTCTCTGTTTGCCCTACCCTAGAATTTTAATAGTGCATTTTACTCGACATTTCATGCGCTTTAAGATGCGACCTCGCCCAATACGCTATCTGAAATAGGGGCGACGTAAATTGAACATATGTGATAGAATTACGCCGAATTCCTATATTAACCATCACTTAAAATGATCTAATCGGGTCTCTGATTGCCCTATCATTGAAGTTTAATTGTGCATTTTACTCGTCATTTCATGCGCTTTAAGGTGCCGCTTAGCCCAATACACTATCTGAAATAGGAGCGACGTACATTGAACAAATATGATAGAATTTCGCTGAATTATTATATTAACCATAATATAAAATGATCTAATCGGGTCTCTGATTGCCCTATCATAGAAGGTTAGGAGTGCATTTTACTCGTCATGCCACGCGCTTTAAGTTGCCGCCAAGCCCAGTATATTGTCTGAGAAGGAGCAACGTAATTTGAACAAATGTGATAGAATTACGCTGAATTCTTATATTAATCATAATATAAGATGACCTAATCGGGTGACTGATTGCCCTATCCGGGAAGTTTACTAGTGCATTTTACTCGACATTTCATGCGCTTTAAGGTGCCGCTCAGACCAATACGTTATCTGAAATTGGAGCGACGTAAGTTGAACAAATGTGATAGAATTTCGCGGAATTCTTATATTAACCATAATTTAAAATGATCTATTCGGGTCTCTGATGGACCTATCATTGAAGTTTAATAGTGCATTTTACCCGTCATTTCATGCGCTTTAAGGTGCCGGCTAGCCCAATACGCTATCTGAAATAGGAGCGACGTAAATTGAACAAATGTGGTAGAATTACGCAGTATTCTTATAATAACCATAATATGAAATGACCTATTCGTGTTTCTGATTGCCCTGTCATAGAAGTTTAATAGTGCATATTACCCGTGATTTCATGCGCTTCAAGATGCCGCCAATCTCAATACGATATCTGGAGTAGCAGCGACGTGAATATGACAAATGTGATAGAGTGACGATGAATTCTTAAATTAACAATAATATAAGATGATCTAATCGGGATTCTGATTGCCCTATCCTAGAAGTTTAGTAGTGCATTTGACTCGACATTTCATGCGCTTTAAGGTGCCGTCTAGCCCAATCCGCAATCTGAAATTGGAGCTACGTAAATTGAGCAAATATGACAGAGTGACGCAGAATACTTATATTAACCATAATATAAAATGATCTGATCGCTTCTCTGATTGCCCTGTCATAGAAGTTTAATAGTGCATTTTACTCGCCATTCCACGCGCTTTAAGATGCCGCCTAGCCCAGTACGCTATTTGAAATAGGAGCGTCGTAAATTGATCAAATGTGATATAAATTTGCTGAGATCTTAAATTAACCATAATATAAAATGATCTAATCGGTTCTCTGTTTGCCCTACCCTAGAAGTTTAATAGTGCATTTTACTCGCCATTTCGTGCGCTTTGAGGTGCCGCTTAACCCAATGCGCTATCTCAAATAGGAGCGACGTAAATTGAACAAATGTGATAGAATTTAGCTGAATCCTCAAATTAACCATAATATAAAATGATCTAATCGGGTCTCTGTTTGCCCTACCCTAGAAGTTCAATAGTGCATTTTACTCGACATTTCATGCGCTTTAAGATGAAACCTATCCCAATACGCTATCTGAAATAGGGGCGACGTAAATTGAACAAATGTGATAAAATTACGCTGAATTCCTATATTAACAATAATATAAAATGATCTAATCGGGGCTCCGATTGCGGTATCATAGAATTTTAACAGTGCATTTTTCTCGTCATTTCATGCGCTTTAAGGTGCCGCTTAGCCCAATACGATATCTGAAATAGTAGCGACGTAAATTGAACAAGTGTGATAGAATTAAGCTGAATTCTTATATTAACCATGATTTAAAATGATCTAATCGGGTCTCGGATTGCCCTATCATAGAAGTTTAATAGTGCATTTTACTCAACATTTCATGCGCTTTAAGGAGCCACATAGCCCAATACGCTATCTGAAATAGGAGCGACGTAAAGTGAACAAATGTGATAGAATTACGCATAATTCTTATATTAACCATAATATAAAATGATCTAATCGGGTCTCTGATTGCCCAATCATAGAAGTTTAATAGTGCATTTTACTCGTAATTTCATGCGCTTTAAGGAGCCGCTTAGCCCAAAACGCTATATGAAATAGGAGCGACGTAAATTGAACAAATGTGATACAATTACGCTGAATTCTTATATTAATCATAATATAAGATGACCTAATCGGGTGACTGATTGCCCTATCCGGGAAGTTTAGTAGTGCATTTGGCTCGACATTTCATGCGCTTTAGGAGGCCGCATAGCACAATACGCTATCTGAAATTGGAGCTACGTAAATTGAACTAACGTGATAGAATTACGCAGAATTGTTATATTAACGATAATATAATATGATATATTCGGGTCTCTGATTGCCCTATCATAGAAGATTAATAGTGCATTTTACTCGTCATTCCATGCGCTTTAAGATGCCGCCTATCGCAATACGCTATCTGAAGTAGGAGCTACGTAAATTGGAGAAATGTGATTGAATTACCCTGAATTCTTATATTAACAATCATACAACACGATTTAATTGGGTCTCTGATGGCCGCATCCGAGAAGCTTAAGAGATCATTTTACTCGCCATTTCATGCACTTTAAGATGCCGCCTTGCCCAAACGCTTCATGATATAGGAGCGACGTAAATTGAACAAATGTGATACAATTACGCTGAATTCTTATATTAATCATAATATAAGATGACCTAATCGGGTGACTGATTGCCCTATCCGGGAAGTTTACTAGTGCATTTTACTCGACATTTCATGCGCTTTAAGGTGCCGCTCAGACCGATACGTTATCTGAAATTGGAGCGACGTAAGTTGAACAAATGTGATAAAATTTCGCTGTATTCTTATATTAACCATAATATAAAATGATCTAATCGGGTCTCCGTTTACCCTACCCTCGAAGTTTAATAGTGCATTTTACTCGACATTACATGCGCTTTAAGATGCCACCTTGCCCAATGCGCTATCTGAAATAGGGGCGACGTCAATTGAGCAAATGTGATAAAATTTCGCTGAATTCTTATATTAAACATAGTATAAGATGTCTTAATCGGGTCTATGATTTCCCTACCCGAGAAGTTTAGAAGTGCATTTTACTCGACATTTCATGCGCTTTAAGATGCCGCCTAGCCCAATACGCTATCTGAAATTGGAGCAACGTAAATTGAACAAACGTGACAAAATTACGCAGAATTCTTATATTAACCATAATATAATAAGATCTATTCGGGTCTCTGATTGCCCTATCATAGAAGTTTAATAGTGCATTTTTCTCGCCATTTCATGCGCTTTAAGGTGCCGCTAAGGCCAATACGCTATCTGAAATAGGGGCGACGTAAATTGAACAAATGTGATAGAATTACGCACCATTCTTATATGAACCATAATATAATGCGATCAATTCGGGTCTCTGATTACCCTATCATAGAAGTTTAATAGAGCATTTTACTCGTCATTTCATGCGCTGTAAGGTGCCGTCTAGCCCAATACGCTATCTGAAATAGGGGCGACATAAATTGAACAAATGTGATAGAATTACGCAGAATTCTTATATTAACCATAATATAATACGATCTATTCGGGTCTCTGATTGCCCTAACATAGTAGTTTAAGAGTGCATTTTACTCGCCATTTCATGCGCTTTAAGGTGCCATCTAGCCCAATACGGTATCTGAAATTGGAGCTACGTAATTTGAACAAACGTGATAGAATTACGCAGAACTCTTATATTAACCATAATATAATACGATCTAATTGGGTCTCTGATTGCCCTATCATAGAAGGTTATTAGTGCATTTTACTCGTCATTCCACGCGCTTTAAGATGCCGCCTAGCCAAATACGCTATCTCAAATAGGAGCGACGTAAATTGTTCAAATGTGATAGAATTTCGCTAAATTCTTAAATTAACCATAATATAAAATGATCTAATCGGGTCTCTGTTTGCCCTACCCTAGAAGTTTAAGTGTGCATTTTACTCGTCATTTCATGCGCTTTAAGGTGCCGCTTAGTCCAATACGCTATCTGAAATAGGAGCGACGGAAATTGTACAAATGTATAGAATTACGTTGAATTCTTATATTAGCAATAATACAAAATGATATAATCGGGTCTCTGATCGCCCTATCATAGAAGTTTAATAGTGCATTTTACTCGTCATTTCATGCGCTTTAAGGTCCCGCTTAGCCCAATACGCTATCTGAAATAGGAGCGACGTAAATTGAACAAATGTGATAGAATTTCGCTTAATTCTTATATTATCCATAATATAAAATGATCTAATCGGGTCACAGATTGCCCTATCATTGAAGTTTAATAGTGCATTTTCCTCGCCATTTCATGCGCTTTAAGATTCTGCTTAGCCCAATACGCTATCTGAAATAGGAGCGACGTACATTGAACAAATGTGATAGAATAACGCTGAATTCTTATATTAATCATAATATAAGATGATCTAATCTGGTCTCTGATTGCCATATCATAGAAGTTTAATAGTGCATTTTACTCGTCATTTCATGCGCTTTAAGGTGCCGCTTAGCCCAATACGCTATTTGAAATAGGAGCGACGTAAATTGAACAAATGTGATAGAATTTCGCTGAAATCTTATATTAACCATAATATAAATGATCTAATCGGGTCTCTGATTGCCCTATCTTAGAAGTTCAATAGTGCATTTTACTCGACATTTCATGCGCTTTAAGATGCCACCTAGCCCAGTATGCTATCTGAAATAGGGGCGACGTAAATTGAACACATGTGATAAAATTACGCTGAATTCTTATATTAACAACAATATAAAATGATCTAATCGTGTCTCTGATTGCCCTATCAAAGAAGTTTAGTATTGCATTTTACTCGTCATTTCATGCGCTTTAAGGTGCCGCCTAGCCCAATACGCTATCTGAAGTAGGAGCGACGTAAATTGAACAAATGTGATAGAATTACAGAGAATTCTTATATAAACCATAATATGAAATGATCTAGTCGGGTCTCTGATTGCCCAATCATAGAAGTTTAGTAGCGCATTTTAATCGGCATTTCATGCCCTTTAATATTCTGCTTAGCCCAATACGCTATCTGAAATACGAGCGACGTACATTGTACAAATGTGATAGAATTTCGCAGAATTCTTATATTAACCATAATATACGATCATCTAATTGGGTCTCTGATGGCCGTATCCGAGAAAGTTAGTGGTGCATTTTACGCGACATTTCATGCGCTTTAAGATTCCGCCTATCTCAATACGATATCTGGTGTAGGAGCGACGTGAATTGGACAATTGTTATAGAGTTACGATGAATTCGTAAATTAACAATAATATAAGATGATCTAATCAGGATTCTGATTGCCCTATCCTTGAAGTTTAGTTGTGCATTTCACTCGTCATCTCATGCGCTTTAAGGTGCCGCCTATCCCATTACGCTATCTGAAATAGGAGCGACGTAAAGTGAACAAATGTGATAGAATTACGCTGAATTCTTATATTAATCATAATATGAGATGACCTGATTGGGTGTCAGATTGCCCTATCCGAGAAGTTTAGTAGTGCATTTTACTCGCCATTTCGTGCGCTTTAAGGAGCCGTTTTGCCCAATACGCTATCCGAAATAGAAGCGTCGTAAATTGAACAAATGTGATAGAATTACACGGAATTCTTATATTAATCATAATATAAGATGATCTAATCGGGTCTCTGATTGTCCTATCACAGAAGTTTAGTAGTGCATTTCACTCGTCATCTCATGCGCTTTAAGGTGCCGCCTATCCCAATACGCTATCTGAAATAGGAGCGACGTAAATTGAACAAATGTGATAAAATTACGCTGAATTGTTATATTAACCATAACATAAAATGATCTAACCGGGTCTCTGATTGCCCTATCATAGAAGTTTAATACTGCATTTTACTCGCCATTTCATGCGCCGTAAGGAGCCGTTTAGCCCAATACGCAATCTGAAATTGGAGCTACGTAAATTGTACAAATGTGACAGAGTTACGCAGAATTCTTACATTAACCATAATATAAAATGATCTAATCGGCTCTATGATTGCCCGATCATAGAAGGTTAGTAGTGCATTTTACTCGCCATTCCACGCGCTTTAAGATGCCGCCTAGCCCAATGTGCTATCTGAAATAGGAACGACGTCACTTGTACAAATGTGATGGAATTACGCATAATTCTTATATTAACCATAATATAAAATGATCTAATCGGGTCTCTGATTGCCCTATCATAGTAGTTTAATAGTGCATTTTACTCGTCATTTCATGCTCTTTAAGGTGCCGCTTAGCCCAATACGCTATCTGAAATAGGCGCGACGTAAATTGAACAAATGTGATAAAATTACGCTGAATTCTTATATTAACAATAATATAAAATGATCTAATCGGGTCTCTAATTGCTCTATCAAAGAAGTTTGGCAGTGCATTTTACTCGTCATTTCATGCGCTTTAAGGTGCCGTCTAGCCCAATCCGCTATCTCGAATTGGAGATACGTAAATTGAACAAATGTGACAGAATTACGCATAATTTTTATATTAACCATAATATAAAATGATCTAATCGGGTCTCTGATTGCCCTAACATAGAAGTTTAATAGTGCATTTTACTCGCCATTTCATGCGCATTAAGGAGCCGTTTGGCCCAATACGCAATCTGAAATTGCAGCTACGTAAATTGAACAAATGTGACAGAGTTACCCAGAATTCTTATATTAACCATAATATAAGATGACCTAATCGGGTCTCTGTTAGCCCTATCCGAGAAGTTTAGAAGTGCATTTTACTCGACATTTCATGCGCTTTAAGTTGCCGCCTAGCCCAATACGATAACTGAAATAGTAGCGACGTAAATTGAACAAGTGTGATAGAATTAAGCTGAATTCTTATATTAACCATGATTTAAAATGATCTAATCGGGTCTCGGATTGCCCTATCATAGAAGTTTAATAGTGCATTTTACTCGTCATTTCATGCGCTTAGAGGTGCCGCCTAGCCCAACACGCTATCTGAAGTTGGAGCTACGTAAATTGAACAAGTGTGATACAGTTTCGCTGAATTCTTAAATTAACCATAATATAAAATGATCTAATCGGGTCTCTGTTTGCCCTACCCTAGAATTTTAATAGAGAATTTTACTCGACATTTCATGCGCTTTAAGATGCCGCCTCGCCCAATACGCTATCTGAAATAGGGGCGACGTAAATTGAACAAATGTGATAGAATTACGCAGAATTCTTATATTAACCATCATATAAATGATCTGATCGGGTCTCTGATTGCCCTATCATAGAAGTTTAGTAGTGCATTTTACTCAACATTTCATGCGCTTTAAGGAGCCACATAGCCCAATACGCTATCTGAAATTGGAGTTACGTAAATTGAACAAGTGTGATAGAGTTTCGCTGAATTCTTATATAAACCATAATATAAAATGTTCTAATCGGGTCTCTGATTGCCCTATCATAGAAGGATAGTAGGGCATTTTACTCGTCATTCCACGCGCTTTAAGATGCAGCCTAGCCCAATACGCTATCTGAAATAGGAGCGACGTAAATTCAACAAATGTGATTGAATTACGTAGCATTCTTATATTAACCATAATATAAGATGATCTAAACGGGTCTCTGATTGCCCTATCATAGAAGCTTAATAGTGCATTTTACTCGACATTTCATGCGCTTTAAGATGCCACCTATCCCAATACGCTATCTGAAATAGGAGCGACGTAAAGTGAACAAATGTGATAGAATTACGCATAATTCTTATATTAACCATAATATAAAATGATCTAATCGGGTCTCTGATTGACCAATCATAGTAGTTTAATAGTGCATTTTACTCGTAATTTCATGCGCTTTAAGGAGCCGCTTAGCCCAAAACGCTACATGATATAGGAGCGACGTAAATTGAACAAATGTGATACAATTACGCTGAATTCTTATATTAATCATAATATAAGATGACCTAATCGGGTGACTGATTGCCCTATCCGGGAAGTTTACTAGTGCATTTTACTCGACATTTCATGCGCTTTAAGGTGCCGCTCAGACCAATACGCTATCTGAAATTGGAGCGACGTAAGTTGAACAAATGTGATAGAATTTCGCGGAATTCTTATATTAACCATAATTTAAAATGATCTAATCGGGTCTCTTATTGCCCTATCCGAGAAGTTTCGTAGTGCATTTTACTCGATATTTCATACGCTTTAAGATGCCGCATCGCCCAATACTCTATCTGAAATAGAAGAGTCGTAAATTGAACAAATGTGATAGAATTACACAGAATTCTTATATTAAGCATAATTTAAAATGATCTAATCGGGTCTCTCTTTACCCTACCCTAGAAGTTTAAGTGTGCATTTTACTCGTCATTTCATGCGCTTTAAGGTGCCGCGTAGTCCAATACGCTATCTGAAATAGGAGCGACGGAAATTGTAGAAATGTATAGAATTACGTTGAATTCTTGTATTAGCAATAATACAAAATGATATAATCGGGACTCTGATCGCCCTATCATAGAAGTTTAATAGTGCATTTTACTCGTCATTTCATGCGCTTTAAGGTCCCGCTTAGCCCAATACGCTATCTGAAATAGGAGCGACGTAAATTGGACAAATGTGATAGAATTTCGCTTAATTCTTATATTATCCATAATATAATACGATCTATTCGGGTCTCTGATTGCCCTAACATAGTAGTTTAAGAGTGCATTTTACTCGACATTTCATGCGCTTTAAGGTGCCGCCTAGCACAATACGCTAGCTGAAAAAGGAGCAATATAAATTGAACAAATGTGATAAAATTTTGTTGAATTCTTAAATTAACCATAATATAAGATGACCTAATCGGGTCTCTGTTAGCCCTATCCGAGCAGTTTGGAAGTGCATCTTACTCGACATTTCATGCGCTTTAAGGTGCCGCCTAGAGCAATACGCTATCTGAAATAGGAGCGATGTAAATTGTACAAATGTGATAGAATTACGCAGAATTCTTATATTAACCATAATATAATACGATATATTCGGTTCCCTGATTGCCCTATCATAGAAGTTTAATAGTGCATTTTACTCGTCATTTCATGCGCTTTCAGGTGCCTCCTAGCCCAATACGCTATCTGAAATAGGAACGA